>PVMI01020946.1:0-10642 GCA_008528875.1 Aulacorthum solani
GTCCCGCTCAAGTACAGTTTTTTCTATGTTCTAAGATTGTAAGATGGAGACAACACATGCTGGTGTAGCTTCTCTTAAGAGGATGTTAGCTCACATTAGTTTTTTCTCGTGACTCCCACACGCAATATAGCAAGACCAACTCTGTGTAATTACTTTTAATCTTAGTGTAATTCACCGATCATCAAACTTTAAGTTAAGAACATTATCTGTGTGTCCCTATATTTTCTATTTTAAGTAAGGTATGAGCATGTAAATTATTACAATATAAAAATGCTTAGGTGAAATATATATTTGTCAGAAATGGTCACTCCAATTTAACATTTTGTAATTTTCTTCACAATGTGGAAACAATCTCTAAAAAGTTAAAATATAATTTTTATATAGACCTGTAATATTATGCATTGGCTTTAAACATTTATCTCTAGTGGTTTAATATGCTTAATGAGGGGGGAAACCGTTTATTAACTATAGTCTGTTCACTTTTAGAAGCGACCAGTTCTCATCAGCGGCGTACAGGTCATGCCCAACTGAATGATGTGTCGCTCCTGTCGGCGGTGGTAATTAGGGCAAAAATGAGCTATGAGACATGCGCATAAGTCTGCTGCCTGGGTCGCTTCTAAACATGAATAGACTACTTAGGAGATCCATTAACAACATAATATTTTGCATGTTCTTAAGATTTAAATGTGGAGTGCAAGTGTACACATTTTTTTTTATGTTTATTGTTATGGTACAAAAAAAATTATTTTGGTACGCAGTGGAAATTAGATATTTTCCATAAGTTATTCAGAAATGAATCCCAATAATACAAAGCCTGATTAGGTATAATATTACCCAATTATAGATTTAATTTTTTTTTAATGACTAGCTTGTAAATAATAAATCAGCTAGTGTTAATGTAACATTTTTAATTTATATTTATTTGTTTGAATAAACTAATTAAAATATTTGTGATTTTGTAGATCAAATTATTCTGTTGATGAGTCAATCCATAGTTGACCATATGATTATCCATACCTTCAATTCAATGTAAGTAATATAAGAGTTTATAGGTTATTTTATTTGTTGCAAAATTTAATAATAAATGAATATGTTTTCAGGTCAAGATCTTTATACACTCATTGTTTCAAGAAAGTACTAACATCAATCTTTAATTTCTTATCTTTTCTAACTATCAACATTAAGTATTCTTATCTGGCGGCCCACTCATACAAGAATTATAGCAAGTTTGCCTTGACAAAGACTGATCAACCGACTACAGATTACATCTACCCCTCTCACCTGTGATCGATATTACAAAAGGCAACATAAATTATTAAACCAGACACAAACACCTAACTGAATGTCTTCAGGAACACCAGCTGATCAAACTTATATGTGTATTACCAAAGTAAGTAGAAAAGAAGCAAATATTATACAATGTTACCTGTGTAAAAATCAATCTATCCGTTATCTTATATAACTTGTTAATAGAATGTATGAGTCCTGATTATCATTAAGAATAGATAAATAATATTGATACTTAATTTCCCTATCTATTGTTACTAGTGATACTGTTAAATTCATAGTAAACTGTTTATTTCCTGTTTCTCAAAAATATATTATAAAGCATTAAAATATTGACCTAGGAGAGAGTATTTAAAATCAATATTATATTGCAGTTTATTACATTATTTAGTTAAATTAAGTATTTACTCTTTTAACCTTAAGTTTTTAATTTTTATTTATTTATTATAAATTTTATTTTCAAAGAAAACTGTGATAATTTATTTTAATTAAACCCATTGTTAAAATTCCAATATTTTCCTCACCAGTTAAATAAGGTAAAATCTTTAAATACTATAAGAAAAAATTGCATAATAGTTATTATTTGTATCTAATTAATCATGTCAAAATTGTATTTTTGGTAATAATTAATTAAAAACAATACTTTCTTTCAAAATTATTACTATGATAAAAGTAAATTAATTTTCACTAAATTTAATTTTTAGTATCTATTTTACTAACTTAATATTTTAATGCTTATTAGCTTAAAATTTTATTTTAAAATTATTTTGACATAGTTTTTGTTAGATAATTAAGTTAAGAAGGAGAAATCCTAGAGATCTGAAGGTATAAATCAAGTGTCGTGTTTGAATTAGAGTCAACTTCATAGTATTAACTTACAGTTAACATGAAGTTGCAATAAGTGTATATATTTTAATAGTTTAAGTATTTGTATTTGTATTATCTTTGGTTTTATTAATTTCAAAGCGTTTGAACTATATTATAATTAAAATTTAACAAAATTAATTTTCTAATAATTTGGACTCTTTTAAATAAGTGTATTAATATCCTAGTGTTTTTGTTACCAGCAAATTATGTTCAGCATGACTAACTGTTCAATAAACTAAATCATCTCAGTTGTTAAAATTGAATTGATTTGGCTTTGGTGTAATTGTTTTTAAGTTGTGAAAGCATAGGCCGTGGTTCATATAAACAGGTTATTGCATTTCCTTTAAATATGTATTAACTATAAATTTTAAAATGGAAGCATATAGTAAACTAATGAGATTAAATGTTCATTAATATACCTAAATTTATTTTTATGTTTGGTTATAATCCAAGAAGATTTAATCATACAAGTTATAACTTGTTCATTTTAACCATCGCAACTTGATCCTGAAATTCTTTAATATTAATATGTATTTATTGGATTTTCATTTCATTTTTCTAATTAATGATCATCTAACAATTCTATTTTAGAACAAGTTTCAATTTTTAAATTTAAATTCATATTGATTTTAAAGTATTTATATGTTTGTGAAGTAAAATATAAATAGATGTTATTATTATAATGATTCAAATGTTTTTCTTCTTTGCTTCTTTTAATATCCATTTCCTCTACTGTCATCCTTAAAATTATTGCTATTAAAAATATTTGTAAAACTCTAAGGAGCAGGGACATGAAAAATAAAAAACTGAAAGTATGATTTAATTTGTTTTCCATTAAAAAATGAACTAATAAATACATATTAATATTCAATTACTTCAAGGTGATAAAATCATCTGTCAGTACATAAATATCTAATTTTTTTGTAAATATGTAGTTACTAAATACTAATTTTTTTAAGTAATAATATTCTAAATTGAAATACTACTGCCATATCTAAAATATATGTGTGTCACTTAATAAACTAACACACCGATCACATAAAAAGACGTTTAGTATTTAAATCTTACATTAAAATTTGAATTTAGCAGCTATTAACTACCTAGGATACATGCCAATTTAAAAATTATACTACTCTAATGTTGTTTCCTCTTTTTGTTATAATTGTTATAATTTTAAGTGAATACTTAAAAATAAGGCCAATGACCGGTGGAATTAGATAACATGTTAAACATTGTTAATCAAGACATTTTTACATGTTGTAAGTGTAAATAATATTTATATAATTAAGTTAACGTTTAATTTAATCATTGATTTAACTTGAAGAAACTCTCAAGTAATTAAGTAGTATAGATATCATGTTCTAAATTGTTTATCAAGACATTTTGACATGTTGTAAGTGTAATTAATTTTTATATTTTTAAGATACTGTTAAACTTAGTAATAAGGTCAGTCATTTATTTGACCATATGGAAAAACGCACTAATATTATATAGATATCATGTTCTAAATTGTTTACATTTGACATGTTGTAAGTGTAAATATTTTTTATTTTAAGTTAATGTTAAGTTAAATCATTGATTTAACGTAACGGAGCTCAAAGTTAGTAACTTAGATATCATGTTATAAATTGTTTATTGAGACATTTTTTCATGTTGTAAGTGTAAATAATTATTATATTGTTAAGTTAATATTAAGTGGTGTCATTAGTTTGGCCGTTTGATAAACTGAAAATGAATTAGATAACATGTTTATTTTGTTAATCAAGACATTTTAACATGTTGTAAGTGTAAATTAATTTTGTATTTTTAAGGTACTTTTAAGCTGCTAGTATTAAGATGAGTAATTTATTTTAGACAATGGAGACCCTATATAGATATCATGTTCTAAATTGTTAATTAAAACTTTGACATGTAGTAAGTGTAATTATTTTTAATAGTAAGAGATGCAAAAAATGATATTACTTCACACTGGTAATATCATTTTTTTGTGAAATGTGTTGAGGATTCGAATAGATAACATGTTCATTATTGTTAATCAAGACAAATGGCATGTTGTAAGTGTAAATAATTCTTATATTAAGTTAATAATAAATAAAAATAATTTTATCCCAAATATATTTCAGTAATAATAGGAAATAAAATTTCTGAGAGTTAGTATTAAGGTATTATAGTTCTCACAAAAAAAATATATTCCAATTCAGTTTTTAGTCATTTATGCTATAATGCAGTTGTATCAATGTGAATTAGAGTACAAGATTGAAGAATGTGTCAAGACGCTTTCATCTTGTCGTAAGTTAGATTTAAATTAATTTAAGATTAATTGATGGTCTAAGTTCACTCCCAAGCATTAGAATACAAATTCATGAACGTTTCTTTACGTCCCGATTTTGTTGTAAGTGTATATAGTATTTTAATATAATTTTTATAAGTTTGTAGTTCCCTATCACATTCTTTAATTACATTAATCCAATTTTATATTAAATTAGGTAACTAAATTTAAATAGTATTTCTAAATCAACTAGTATTTGTACACAATATAAAGTCATAATAATTCCTCCATCTTTTTTACTCTGATTCAATAGCAATTCTTTTTTTCAAATTTCATTGCACCTTTGTAGTATTAACATTGATTATAAGTTATGTGAGTAATAATTATATTTATATGGGTAGTTTTAAGTGATATTTAATAATTATTACTTAACATTAATAACCTTATTTCCCAACACTGGTGAGGGATGGTTTCAAATTATATATATATAATATTATTGTATTCCTTCTTTCTTTTAGTAACTATCTTTTTTTTCTGCAGAGTTAACAATACTTGTAGTTCAACACTTATTATGTAGGTATATTATAATTATATATATTATAATAGAATCACAAACATAACTTTTAATATCCTAGCAACTTTAACTGTATTAACACCTTTTGACTCATGATAAATGGAATTATCAGTTTATCTTGCCTTGACCTGACGTTTGAGTAATTTTTTTTTTTATTTGTTTAACTGAATTAAAATTTACACGAATTCTGTATATAATACAGTGATTAAAATATTTTTAAAAGTCAATTTTCAACACTAATAATACTTATTTAATTGCTTTAATGAAGTTTAATATTCTATTTAATTTAAATCAAGCTGTGTTTTAAGAATTGTCTGTATTGTTTTTTATTGCTTATGTTAAAATAATTTACTCTGTATGCCTTAATATTAAACCTTTTGAATTCTTAAATGTTCAATACCCATTTGGTAAATTTTAAAATGAATCTAATTATATCAGCTAATATTATACATACATTATGCTATTAGTCTAAATTCAAATACAATATACATTTTAGCTTAATTTTGATTTATACTAAATGAAACAAAATATGTAATTTATGTTGAAAATATATGTCCTTAAATAAAAAAGTATTAAAACTTCCGTATTTGTTGTACTTTTATTTTCAAGATATCGTTGTCCAAATTTTTTTCCTCTTGCATTATAATATATACTATACTATATTATTTATTTTATAAAATAGTTTTTAAATTTGCTGTACAAAGTTTTGAAAAGAATACATAGATCAATCCAAAATTTATGAAATATTGTACCTCTACCTTTTTTTCATACATTATACTATCTTAAGTCATCTATCACTTACTATCATAAGTTATGATAGTTACTCTTTATAATTAATGAACAACAAAAGTGACTACCATAACTTAATGAACTGCCCGGAAAAAAATTGTTCACATAATTCCTTTTGGGTGCAACTTACCCTAAAAGTAATGTCTTAAGTGTAAATTATATTATATTTTAATGTTCAGCCATCCCATCCGGCATTGCCCATGTGACTAGCATGTGATTATGCGAGCCGTATATTTGGTAGGCAATCCACCTACGGTAAATTTCGGACTCTGCGAGGTGCGTATGTAAGTGTATAACTTAACTCTAAAGTTTCTGTTAGGTATACCAAGTTTATTGTTTTTACTTAATCCAACCTACGGTGGATTACATAGACTAAATAATACAAACATACACTGAAAAATTCAAGTCTAATTATTAAACTAGATAGTTTGTTAGGTTAAGGAGATTCTTTTTTTAATGTATGATATGCAATATTCATACGACTGGATTGAATGATTTTTTGTATGTAAAAAATAAGATCGAAAATCGGGTTTAAGTGTTAAGCAAGACAGCTATATAAACATTTAAAAAACAGAAAAAAGGGTAGCTGGGTAAAGCTTTGCTTTAGGTACATAAGATCTGTTGGGAGTTGTTGTATTAATGGTTGTGTTAAATTTGAATTCAGTAGTGTAAAATCTTTGCAAAGATCCTGATCGTAGACGGTCTGTCAGCCTTTAATATTATTACCTAGTACCTATAATATATATTTTATGATGTTAATGTGATTAAAATAATTTATTTTACTACCAGGCATAAATAGGTTAAATTCATTTTTACCTGCATTCAAAAATATCATTGTCAGTTTAAAATATAATATACTCTAAAAGTTTCAAGTACCCACAAATTACTGCAAAATAACTAAAATAGTATAATCGTTATCCTTGGGTTTAATGTTTAATTCTGAGCTTAAAATATCTGTAAATAAGAACTAGTATTTATGTAATTTTTTTTAGATATTTTGGTTACAGTGTGAATTTATGGTAAACTAAACAAAATATTCATTTGATTGAAATTGCAAGCAAATTCAGTTAATGGTTTTTGAATAAAAAAATGAGAAATTCGTTCTATGATTATTTGTTAATTTTAACTATGTATAACTTCAAACGCTCATTATAAATTTATTTAACTAAAGTAAAAAAAAAATATGTTAAATAAGGAAAATGTATGGGGAACCTTGTAGTTAATTGTCGAATCTTAGATACACATAAAAACATTTTTACGAATTACCTCCCCCCCCCCGTCATCACATCAAACCAATTTGATTTACTTTCCTACTAAAAAAGATGCTCAAGTAAAAAATCGAAGCATGTATACTGCCCCAAAAGGTTAGGGTACACAAAAAAACACCAAATTCAATACATTCATCGCTCCTCTAGGAATTCAATCGGGTTGTTTACTATACCTACGTGGGTGCAGGTAATTAATTTATCGTGAGTCGTAGCCTAATTTACAATATTGTCCTTAGTATTACATTTGAATATATTAGGTTTAGGACGGTTAGGAACACAGGTAGTGCGCTCATTCCAAAAGTTCCTAAAACATTTTTTTTTATAATATCTTACTACTAAAATGGCATAAGACCATAATATTTACCATGTTATTTTATATATATTATACACCTAAGTATATTATACAGTACTTGATTTTCCATATGTATAACTACTGTGAACAGTGTTTATATTCCCACAGGCGCGTTCGCAAGGGGCTGTAAGCTAGTATAAAATAGTATATTATGAACTATAAAAGAAGACATTTACTGCAATTTCAATATATGTGTATTTATAAATTTTAATAAACAAATAAGTACATTATATTATAACACTTTTATTAGCATGCCTACTTATAACTAACAATAATACGCTTATTATTACTATTATTATATAATCATTTAGGTAGGTATATAAGTATGCACTTTATTTCATGTTGAGGACATATCAAATATCAGTGTAATTTTATAAGTTATTAATGATTATAAAATCTGGATTTAGCCATGTATAGGGAAAAAAATGTCAAACAATAGTAACTATTATTGTTTAATATCTTCAATAAAAATATAACGGCAGCTAGGTGAAATATGTATGGAGGTTGAATCAATGAAGACTTAAATTAAACACCTAGCAATTGTAACAATTATAGGCAAATATTCCTTATATTTTACGATTATTAATATATTTAAATTATTTATATTCGAAATGGCTTAAGAATATAAATAAAATACCTTATACCTACTTATTTTACATGAAATCATAAAATGAGGAACTTGAAGATATCGTTGATACCAGTTACCTACTTAATAATTATAACTATAGTAGGTATACCTACCGGCTACCAAACTATTATTTCATCATTGTTTAATATTTATAGGTTAGTTATGTTTAGCTGAGATATTAAAAAAATACTGTTGCAATTGCTTTATTAGCCTATAGCTCGTGAAAAATATATATGTAAATAATAATCATTACATATTCAGTAATTAATTGATATATTTTGAGCTTGTATAAATCATTGGGAGTGATCGGCTAAAAATTAATTACAATAGCTTACATTATAATATAGATATACTATGAATATTAATCTTATATTACACATCAATCCGACTTATAGGTATGTTACACTATGTAACACTAAATATAATATGTATAACAATAAATAATAATAGACAAGTTGAAGCAATGTACAAATTAACTAGTTGGAAAAATAAAGTCGTACGGCACTAGGTCAGACACCGATCCCAGCGTATTTTTCATAATAGTTCCGAACGCGTCACCGATCGCAGGTCCGAACTCTTTCAGTAAATCTTGCCAATTCTCGTTTAGAAAAAGATTCATGTTATCTCCTGCAATGTACAAAATATGAGGATCCATTAAAATTACGACTTTCTACCTGCTATATATACAGACGACATTAAAGCATTACAAATATACATAAATGTAATAATTATTGAATCCTGCTCTCTTTCAATAGTTCCTTGCTGCAGTACACTAGTACCTATATAAACACAAATTCCTAACGCAGTTTTCTTAATTATTTTTCTGATGCTAGGTTAGTGCAATAGAAACTTGTAAAAGAAAACATAATATATTATAAGCTTGGTGATCTATAAATTACAAAATATATACGTATATTTATGTCTGGGCAAATATTCCTACACGAGAGCTAGTGGCTAAAAAATATATTAGTACGAGTAAGTAAGTTATAGTAAGTTCCTACGCTGCAGAAAAATAAACTATTACATAATACTATTCGTAAATTAATTTTATATGAAATACGTATCTTATATATAGTATAATTTTTTGGAACGAGTATCAAAATATTCAATGAATTAATATTTTATAATATGTAATTTTTTTACCTATTACTCCCGTGTAGGAACTTACGATCCCCCATATACCTAGTGATAAATAAATATTATTCATTATTCAGTGTTGTCGGTTGTGTAATGATAACATTTACGTGTATACTAATATTTATGTGTTTAAAATAATTGTGTTAACTAAATATACGTTTCGCCTTTTATATGCTGACATAGATTTATGTTCTTATAAAGATATTCAAATTGTACTTATTGTATACCTACTGTATAAATTTATTGATTATATAGATACGTATTTGTTGGCAAGGTTATCTTCTATTTAGATTTCGACATAAATATATAAATATGTTCAATAAGTAGGTAATTTAATATACAATACCTATAAAGTTTGGTAAAAATTTTTTAACAAGGTCTTACATTTTTACAAAGGTACTATTACCATATTGCAATTAAATAATATTATAATTATGTAAATATAGTAATTACTTAAATCATTTGTTACGTGTGCATCTTAATGTATGTAAATGAGCTGTTATAATATAGTTTTCGGTATTTTTAAGTTTATTGAATGATATACAAAGTCACAAAATTGCATGCAAATATGCAGGATATAGATAACAATTTATTATTTACCATGTGCACTTACCCAAAAGCTTGTCTCCGTTGAATAAATTGTCTAATTTCAATTTCATCCCCTTAGCATTGAACTTCAATTCACTATTGACGATATCCACGTAGTCTCTTTCATTCGCTCGTTTGATTAGATCGTAGTCATACACATACGTAAACGTTATCCCGTCTGAAGAATTATAAAATTGAATTATTTAAACGAATAACAGCATCATAAATATTATAAATAAAGATAGAATTTTGATGATTTGCATTTTTATAAGACGCGCTAAAAGCCAACAAAGCTAGTACGAGTATATGTATGGTTTATTGTACCCACGATTCGGAATATGTAATTTTTCTTATTTTATACATTTTTTTTTATTTGCTTTGTTTTTCATTTTGTTTGTAATTTGTACACATATTCCTAAGCGCAATTTTATTAGGGGTCTGTTTTCCATATCCCCCAAGATGCAATATTAAAACAAATAAAATCATTAATATTGTCGCATAATAGTTTTTAGAATATAAGTTTAAGGTACCTCATTGTAGGCATTTCTTAATTTTTTTTTGTCAATATCACTAAAACATTCCTTTAAGAGGATGTCAGCGCACTATTCGTTTTCTCTCTCTGGCCCACGCGCAACATAGACAAATCATTTTTTCTATGCGCTTAAGTAATCTTAAAGTAAAGTCACCTATTACAAAAAAGATAGAGAATAATACTTTTGAAGGAATGACATATCGATTTGTCTAAATATTGCCTCAAATAAATTTAAACATAATTTAAATTTGCAACATTTTTTATTTATTTTGAAAGTGGAATACTAAGTCAAATAATAATAAAATATAAAATCGATATGGCATTCCTTCAAAAACATTATTCTCTATCTTT
>PVMI01020951.1:0-24006 GCA_008528875.1 Aulacorthum solani
TAGAGATCGACCATCAAATAGTCGATCTATTACCCCAATTAATGGTTACACAGATGACGAACAAGATGATTTTCCAAAAGTAAATGGTATGTATTAAGACAAAAAAATACATTAGTTTTAACTTGTGTAAATATTTAAAATTATTTTTATATTGAAGGATTAACAAATGGTTCTCAAGAAAATGGTGATAGTAATTCACAACTAAACAATAGCAATGATCTCTCAGTTGGTGATATTACCATAGACTCCATTAAAGACCATTTGGGAAAGTAAGGAAATATTAAGATATTTAAAGTATATCATGTATGTTAGTTGGAAATATGTATTAATTATTTATGGTTTTTTTGTCTTAATAGTTCAAATACTAATTTAAATGTGACATCAACATCAAATAATGTTGATGTTAATAATCATCAGAAAACGGTCACTAAACATGAACTGTCATCTACTACTACAACCACTGTGAAAACATCAAATTCTACTACAGTTATTACTAATGAAACTATCACGGTTGACAGTAAGTACATCTCTGTAATTTCATTTTTATGTTTTAATTACATAGTATCAATAAGCGTCAAATTAAAATATAAATTGTATTTTGATATATAGCTTTTAGTTTTTGTTGTGTATTTTTTATTTAAATTGTTATGTAGTTTAGTATTCGCACCTAAATAGTTTTTTTCATTTGTCAGATATATCCACGAGTTTAGTTGTAGAAGATGATCCATCGACACAGTCCAAATTTGAGGTTAGCTAGTCCTAAAAAATATATGGCTATGTGATGGCTAATATGTTTATTCACACTTCTAATTTTCACTTTAGTGAAAGCAGATTAGACAAACTTCTTCTTAAATTGTCTGTGCGTTTATGCGCACATCCAAATTGCTCTTTGCTAATTTCTGCTACATACTTAGTACAGCTTACAAGTAGTATCAAAATACTGTTAACTGTAATCAACCTAATTTATATAATATTATATATATTTAAAATGAAAAACAGTTGGATAATTGGTGTGGGTGATCATATAACAGTTCATTCATTTTATTTGACAAGGAATAAGGATTATGGTTGTTATTTGTTATCTAAAAATATGTGTATATTCTAATGTTAATAAATGTAAAAAAAATTTTATAATTTTGTTAACATAAATTGAAAGTTAATTTTAAAACATATTTTTACTAAACATAAAATAATATAATTATATTTACAGATATTTAATTATTTCTCTTATTTTAATTGGTGCGAGGAAAACTAAAAATGTACAAACAACAATTATATATGATATAATATTTATTAATAAATCATACTTATGCAAGAGGCAAATTGTAAAGTGTTTGTGAAATTATATTATTACGGTTCAATACTTTATTACTAAATTCATAGTATTCAATAAGTATACTGAGTGTTTAAGATTCTCTTGTTTTGCCATGTAAAATTAATTATTATGGGATACCTTGAACATAATTAAATTAAATATAATGTATTAATATTTATTTATAAATTTCATATTGATTTACAATTCTCTTATGCAAATATGGTGAACAACTAATACAGCTATGTTATTTTCATAAAATATATCAATGGAATTAACTTTTATTTCAACTTAAGTAGAGGCTTTTCTTTTCTTATTTTTGCTTACATAATATGTATTATATTAGTATTGTGTTTTGATGTATGTATATTATTATTTTTTTAGATACATAGAGCTCCTCTAGCTCTTATGGAAGACTTAGAAGTAGAATCAGCTGCATAATGTGATAACTAATGATGCGTGCAATTGACACAACATTAATTCAATGTTTATATTATTCACGCCATATATTTCAATACGTTTAAAGTTGAAGTCTTAATATTTATTATAGTTATTTACTACTAACAAAGAAAAAAATTGATTAATATGACTCAAAATTTATGTTGTACCTGTTAATCAGGTAACATTCTGATATAGCTTTCACATCTTTTATATTTTTTTACACTTACTAATTTATAATATAAAAATGGCACTTCACCATTCCTAACAAATTCATTAATTAAGGTGCCTTAGTTAAGCAATAAGGATAGTAAAACAAACACTCAAAAAAATAACAAAAATGCTATTTCGTGACAAATTTTTTTAAGTTTTTAATTTTTATAAAAATTACCATCTATTTGTTGTATGTTTAAATTTAATTCTATTTTTTCATATGCAATAAATTCAATATATTTTTAAACTCCTTTAAACTGAAGTATATTTATGAGTTTATTATTTTATTATTACCTTGAGAATGGTTGTACATAAAATTATATTTGTCAAAGTTATATTATACTTAATAAATTCTTACTAAAAATGTATAACTATTTTCAAATGAAAATTCTTTATTTTTTTATGTATTATTAATTTATTTCTTTTATAAACTAATGAAATATTGAATTTCATGTTGTATATTTTACAATTGTGTCATGTAAAATAAAAATTTGCTTCAAAAACATTCCTTTTATGTATGTATTAAAAGTTTTAGTTATTTTTGAAATTATTCATTTTGTTGTTTTGGTCCATACATTTTGCAGTGTTTCTAATATAATTTGATTGTGAATTTTTTCTTTATAAGTTGTAAAAATGTTATATAAACAATATTGTGGAGTTTTCTGATTCTATTTTTTTTTTGTAATTACAAATTTTGTTTGTATAAACTTTAGTCAATTATTTATTATAATTTTTATACTTACTAAACTAATATTTTAAACAAAATTGTATTTTATATCCTAGATCAGTTTGTATGTGTATTTAATTTTTATATGATAGATTCCATGCCGTTTTTGGCTAAAATACCATTTATTATTAACTTTTATATATTATACTGTATACATAACAATATAGTAACTATATATATTTTTATAATGTTTAGATTGTCTTTTATTTGTTAATTTTTATATATATTGATTACTTTGTAATTGCTTGGAACATCCACTTAATTGTTGTATTACGTTGATAAATTTCTCCGGCCCTTAAACTAGTATTAATAAAATAAATTTAACTTATTAACTAAACATTTTTGGTTAGAAATGTTAAAGGTGATGGTTTGTACTGTAGGTTTATTATTAATAGTTTTTAAAACATGAGTTTTGTATTTAAAAACAAATTTTATATAACCCATATACTTTGTAAACACCAATTTTATTATAATACAATTTGTAACATTTTTAAAAAAAAAAAGTAAAAAAGTTTTGTTTTTTTTCTGCAATATTGCTCACCCTGTTGTTTCCATAGCAACCCTGAAGTTCCTATTCTGGGTCAATACTAGCCACTTGCTGCAATGGGGAGATAACAAAACAACTGCATAGTTCAGCACAGATACACAGTGCACTTTATCAGTAGGGTAGACTGCTTATGAAATAAGAAATTACATAAACATTTATTTCATAAATGGTTTATTTTATTAATAGGGCATTATAAAATTATTATTGTTTTTGGAAACAATGACTGTGAGAAACAGCCACTGGGTGGCACTTTTTTCTCAATTATTTGTTTTATCTGCAAGTGTTGTTTTGTTTATGATTCCAATTTATCTGCTCTGGAGTCACATTACGTATGAACAAAATCATTTATCTAATTATAAGTGAGTACTGATGTAAAAAAAAAAAATTTTCTCATGACAGTAACTAAATTTTTAAACCAATTTTTCTTACATATTTTATGTTGCAGACCTCATGTGGTAGCTTTGATTTTAGCTCGAGGTGGTAGCAAAGGAATACCGAGGAAAAATCTAGCTGTTATACAAAACACTACACTCCTCCGAAGATCTTTAGACACTATTAATGATTGTGGATGTATGATAAATATGATTATTGATTTTTTTGTTAAGTGGAACTAAAAATTATTAAATCTGCTATCATTGTATGGTTTCATTATTTGTAAAATAAAAATACTTCAAAGTCCTTTATTGATTTGAAATTATATGCAAACTGTTCATTAAAAATAATATTTTTGATTTTCTAATACTGTTTTTGAACAACTGTAATGATTAATAATAATAACTGTGTAGTTAGGTATGGTAGATATACCTATTTTCAACAAATGTGTAGCTCATCGACTTCCACTTTAGGGTAAACTTACCTTTGAGCTTTGATCAGAATGGTTTTTTTCAAGGCAGTCAAATTTAAAATTTAAAAATACCCACCATGTTTCTTCTGAAAGCTAACTTCCATATCATAATTTAATCTTTCATTTTAGTATTCCACGATGTATGGGTATCAACAGACGACAAAGAAATTGCTGCTGAAGCTGAATTAGCAGGGGCTAAAGTTTTTCATCGTAGTGCAGAAACTGCTTCGGATGAAGCCACATCACTTAGTGCTGTTAAAGAGTTTAGCATGTACCATCAGAAAGTGGATATTTTTGCTATTATTCAGTGTACCTCACCTTTTATGACCGCTGAGTATTTGACTAGAGCATATAAAATGGCTGTTAATCAGAAATTTGAATCAGTGTTTTCTGTAACACGAAGCCATAAACTACGTTGGAAACTGGATTCTGGTATAGTATTATTGTTGATTTTTCATAAATAATTTTAATGTTAAATTGATAAATTTATGATAATTTTTATATAAGAGGGTCGACTGCAACCATCAAATTTTGATGTAACCAAAAGACCAAGAAGACAAGACTGGGATGGAGAATATGTAGAAAATGGCATGTTTTATTTTACATACAAAAACCTAATTGTGAATAATAAGCTTCAAGGAGGAAAGTAAGTATTTTAGATTTGAAAATTTTCTTTTTCAATAAATAACTTATTTATTTTTGATAAATTTAATTTTTAGGTTGGGAGTAGTTGTCATACCAATGAATAGAAGTTTAGAAATTGACACACAATTTGATTTGCAGGCTGCTCGCCTTTTAGCCCCATTATTAGATAAACCTAAAAATTTAACTGATAGAACTAATGAAATCATCAAAAAGTCATAAGTCAATTTTAAAATTATAGTTATGTTATTACTTATTATAAGTTTTAGTTAATAGGTATATTGAAAACCAATATATGTCTGTATAAATAAAATTAATATACCTGGCCTATGTATTTGTGTAATACATATTTTTTATTTTGTGAATATTATTGTTAGATGAATTATAGAGTTTATACCAAATAAAATTTTAATTTTAAATACACTTTTTTCATTACATTGAGTTTTAAAAGATAAATGACAAAAAATACCAGCAATATAAAATAGTATTATTAGGAAAAGCAGTACGGATTGAAATAAAATCATAATTTTACCTAGTAATTGTGCCCGCCCTTCAGTATTAAAACCAGTGTCATAAATAGGTAACTATAGTTACTGATAGAGAGTAAATATAATAATAAAAAATAATCTCAAAAGCTGTCTTACAATAATAATATAATATTTATTAATTTTAAGTTTATGCTATAAATTAATATAAAAACAATTGTAAATATAAAACCACATTTTTATAAATATTAAATATGTACCTTTCATATATATTAAATGAACTATAATTCTGTGTGTTTGTTAGAATATTGGAGGTCATCTGTAAAAAAAATGATCATTAATCATAGTTAAAATGTATTTCCAATTTAGGATTTAATAAGAAATAAAATCTGGCTTAATTTTAAAAATTATTTACTTGAAACTTTGTTTCTATGATGAATGTAAATATATTATAATTAAATTTCTGCCCATAGATACAAGCAAATACCTACATACTGTGTATTGTGTTAAATTTATATATTATGAATATTTATGAATTATAGTTAGTTAAGTAAAAATAAAAGTTTACACCCTTCACACTAAAAGAATATTATCGTTATCATTAACTAGGCATGCATTACCTACTACACAGTATAAACGCTTACCTTTAACATAAAATTGGTTTTTATTTTTTAGTTTCCAGTTAATGAATTTAGTCAGTAAATATTTCATCTATTAAAACATTAAATTTTAGTATCCAAGACAAATTACAACTATTTATGTCTATATTTTGTACAATATACCTTCTGTCTGATAATTGAATGTTTTGTTTCAATTGTTGATATTAACAACACAGGATCAACATATTTCGGAAGTCTTTCCTGTTCTTTTACTTGCTTATCTCTCCAAGTCTAAACATAGTATGAGCAATATTTCATTTATTCATCTTAAAAATAGTTTTTTTAGTCAATTTTCAATTGATACATTTTAATGTACTCACCATTATTTCTAAAATCAATTCTTCTAGTATTTCTATTTCTGTTTGCGTGAATGGAGTATCCTTTAAGGTTTTGTTTTTTATTTTTTTCAAAAACAATTTGCTCTTTTTTAATGTGTTACTTAGTATTTCTAATCTCGTTGGTCTTTCTATGTGCTCTAAAGTTCTATCCCAAACAGGCTTTATTATTTTTCTTAAATTATTGAATGTATACTCTAATTCTTCTGCGTCAGCACTGAGACCATCATATCCCAACCAGATCGAAATCTTATAACAGAAAGTTTTCCTTAATTATAACAATTAACAATATACAATACCTACTAAATAGGTACATGCATATTGCTTTATGATAAATGTATCTATATTCTATATAAAAGATATACTACTATATTAGCTGTATCCTCTAGGCATACATATCATACATATTATAGATAATACATTTTTTTTATAGAATAAAAGAAAAATTATTATAATTTCTTAAAATGTATTGTGTGCTCGTACAAATTAATATGAATTAATTATATTGGGATTTCATTCACAAATTAATTAATAAAAACAATAAATAAATATAATAATTCATTCATTAAAAGAGGAAAAAATTAGGGTGAATATGCTTGGTAAATCACCTGTATGGCCGTATATAGATTACTGAGTATACTAAGATCACTCAATCCAGTAAGAGAACACACCAATTTTGTGCATTTTCCCACTACACTGATTCTATTATGGCAAGTGCCATTATGATTATAATACACTGAATATTGAATTCAGTAGTTTTCTATTATCATACAAAAATATAGTATAGATACAGTGGTCAGTGACATACATTAGTAATTAGTATATTGGATATATCTATATAATAAAAATGAAAAGCTATCCGTTGGTAACCGCATCAATTAAGAATGACTGGATCTAATTGGCTCATTTTTTTTCTGGGTGGGACAGCTAATGTTATACTAAAAATAATAATTTTTACTACCATCAAAAAATAAATTCCAATTTACATGAAATAAAAAAAATAAATAAATAAAATTAAAGTGAATAGGTAGGTTTTTGATTACAAAAAAAAAGTTGTGATTAATCACAAATAAATAAACAAATAAAATCAAATTTAAAATACATTTTATTAATTTAAGAACGGATGAAAAAAATCAAAATTATTTGAGGTATTAGCAACTAGCTGTCATTAGACATCCAATATACAACAGAAATAAGGAAGTCATATTAAAAATTTTAGAAATATTCAGTGAATAAAATTAAGATTTATGTAGAAAGAGGATTGTCATTATAACATTGCATCAGCTTAAACAACTTTAAGTCATTAGCTAGTAATAAAAATTTGGAGAATTTACTAGAAACATTGTTAGTAAAAAGCAGAAATAATAGAGAGGATAAATTATCATCCTGAGGAACACCAGATGTTACATAAATATTGTCTAAGTCTTGTTAGTTGTTACAATATAGTAATCTACCGTGTAGTATTACCTACACTTAATTTAAAAGTATTTACAGTTAACCAAAGAGACAAAAGTATAGGTACCTCAGACAATTTTTCCAAAATAGATTTTGTTTCTTCATCAGTAGCAGAATTACTATACTCTGGTTGGCTTAATTTTTCACGTACTTCAACAATAAGAGTTAGTAAATTATGTAACGCCTTTTCTTTATGTAATCGCGACAAATCTTTCACTCTAAGCTTTTTTAATCTAAATAATGTATACATTTAGACTATTAAAAATATAAGTTTTTAAAAAAATACCTTACTTTGTAATTACAATTTGCAAATCATCGTCATCTATAGGAAGCATGAATAAATATTCATGATCAACTTCAATAGTTTGTCCAACAGCAGGAAGTGTAGAACCACTAAAATCGTCTAGGATATTTTGAACAGGTATTTTATTTTCAATGAACTTGTCACTAACTAAATTAAAAATAATTCTAACTTACACATACAATTTATTTTTTTTTCAAATTATTATAATTTTAAATTTTAACCTTTAAATAAATTTCTTATGAAATTAAAAATTTTCAATAAAATTGATTCTTCTATTTGATCATTAATTACAGACTTTCCAATTGAAAGCTCAACATTTTCTAATATTAATATACCACTAGCATCCATAATAAAATGTAAGTTTATTTTATTGTCATTTATACTTTCTTGGTCTTGATACTTAGAAGAGGCATCTTGTACTCCTTTTAATTTTATATTTTCAAGTGACAATGAACCTAAACATCTTATTTCATTTTCATTTAAATGATTAAGTTCTGCATAACGCACAGTGAAATCAATATCCAATTTATGATTAATAAATGTTATTATTTTGCGTTGTGGGTAAGGCTTCATGTAACTAAATAAAATATGCCTTTCTTGTTTTATGGGTTCACTCTCAAATTTGTTTTTTCTATTATATATCAACTATATAGAACATATTGATAAATAAATATTGAAATTCTTAAAGTGTAAAACATGATGAATCATATAATATGAATAAATTAACCTCGATAGGGAACATTGTGGCGTCTTTAGTAATAAATGTGTTAACTTTAAATCCATTTTTAAGTTCTGCTGCTTTATATGCAGCTCCTAAAACAGCAGCTTCAGTATTCAAAGACCGACCAAGCGAATGACCACTTTTTAAATCTTTAGTTAATATATCTTGAATTCGAGGAACTCGAGTACCAGCACCAACAAATATCACCTAAAATATTGTCTAATAATTATAGTACTGTGATTCATAACCGAAAACAAAATATAATTCAATTTACCAGTTTAATATGTTCAATAGTAAGTCCTGACGCTTCTAAAGCTTTTAGAGCTGGACGTGTAACTTTATCAAATAAATCTTTGCACAACCATTCTAGTTCTTCTCGGGTAACTTTAATGTACATATCTTTTTGATCAATTAAACCTTCTATCTAAAATTTCATATTTTAAAAATTAATATTTATTTATATCATAAAGTTCATATTATCATGATAATTAAAGTAATATTTAATTACTTGGGCAAAATGTTCAGTATATGTACTTAATACAACTTTTAACCGTCCAGCTTCTTTGAATAGTTTTGCCATGGATTGAGGGTTTTTAGTAACATCGTTGGGTGTACATTTTAGATCATTGAATTTAGTAGCTAAGTAATCTCTTAGCCGTATTTGTATTTCCAAGCCACCCAAGTTTCTCTCATATCTGATAAATTAAATATGTATTTAAATATTAGAATAATTGTTAATTAACATAATTAAGGTTTGAAGGAACAAACCCTACTCCCAGTACAGTAAGTTGTGGTTGAAGTTCATTAGATTTTACTAATTGATAGGATACAACTGATACTTGAGTACCATATGCACCCATATCGTAAAACATCATATATATTGGAGATATTTCATTAAACATTTTGATATGGGATAAACCATAATTCAAAGCAGCTAAAAAAAATTAATTCGTATTCATTAAACACAATAGAAACATCATAGTAAATCAAATTTAATTACTGGAGTTTATACATTATATCACTGAAACTGCAGTAGGTAATTCAGTGGTTTAAAATAATAAGTAGTCTCAAAACCTATTAGTTAGGTAGGTATATCGGTAGGTTAGGTAAAAAATACACATATGAACTTACCTGCAGTATAACTGTTAACAAGCTGTAGTACTTTAATTCCAACAATATCTGCTGCTTTTAACATTGCAGATCGTTCGGCTTGACCAAAATAACCAGGGACCGAAATTACTGCTTCATTTATAACTTGTCTAGAATTATCTTGTGCAAATTCTCTTGCTTTTTCCAACATCATTGCTACTAATTCTTCAGGTGAAAATTGTTCATCACTACAAGTTTATCGTATATTAAATAATATAATAATAGGTATTAAGACAAACATTTGTCATTAAGTGATTTAGTACTTATGTCATTTAAACATACGATTCGTTATGCTTGAAAAGCACTGTATTTCTTTTTGGATCAGGAATAATGTTATAATAAGGAAACCGTGTTTTATAGAGATCAACAATCGGATTGTCTATTTTCTTTCCTAGTAAGTCTAGAAAATAAATGTAACAGTTGGATGGGAATTGAACTCCCACGGCCAATGCATCTTTCCCAAACGTACGTTCACCATCGCGAAAAGCTATAGCACTAGGAGTTTTTCTTTTAGATTCTTTGTTAAGAACTATTTCTTTTGTAATGCCAGGCTAAACAAATTTAAAACATATACAAATATATTGGTAAAAATAGAAATATTTGTTTTATGTATAGACTAAACTCGTATTAAAACTTACTGAAACTATTGCTACTTTCATCCATTCTGAACCAAGGTCTATACTCATTACACTTAAACTGTATACATTAATAATTTGTGAAGATAACTCCATTATTATGATTTGTGTTGTGATTGATGTCCAAAACAAGATATTCATTTTGACAAATATATTTAAAAATAACTAACAGTAATAAAAATAATATCTTCCACTTACCTAGACACACAATTTTCTAATTACCTAATTCAATGAAAATAGGAGAAATATTTTATTTAAAGAAAAATATAATTTTATACAGTTCAATACTTACAGATTACAACTGTTTACTTGTAAACTCAAACAAAACATGTGAACACTTTTTTTTATTGAAAATTAATGTAGGTGCACATGTCTCATATAGTCTAAATACAAACAAATATATATTTGGTGATTTCTGATTGGTTAATAGTAACCAATCTACACACTAAAATATGTAAATGATGTAAATTTATGTTATAAAATCTTTAGGTATAAAGCATAGACCGGTTTATGGCATTGTTTATCCGTGTTGTCTATTCAATAGTATCCATAAACATAAAATCAATTATTTTGTTATTTAATTTAATTATTTTTATAATTGTATCTTGTAATTTTAATTAACTTATGAATTAAACTGTTAATAATCATACTTTACTGTAGATATCAGTATAATAAATTAATATGTTATTTATTTTAAGTTAAAATGTTGCTAATAATATAGTAAACACAAAAAGTACAATATGTTGTGAATATATTATAAAATAATATAGCTTTTATAGCCTATAGGTATAAAACATTAGAATGAAAGGAATAAAGGTAACTTTTGCTAAATCTTTTCTTTTTTTGATTTATTACTTGATAGTTATGGAGACCATATTATTGGACCATAAATAGAATGTACCATTTTAGTTATAAAAAATAACAGAGTTTTAACAAACCAACAAAATTTCACTTTTGTTAGGCTTATAAGCATAGCAAGTGTGTAAAGTATCAGAAAATATTTCATCCAAAAATTATACCAGCGAAAATATTTTTTCCAAAACCTAAGTTTATTACTTTGTTTCGAGGACCTTATTTTCCAACAATCTATTTTCGGACATACTATTCTCAGCAGAAATATTTTTGGATATTTTTTAGGTCACCAATTTAACAAATTATTACATATTGTTCATTTTTAAAATATTATAAATATTAAACATTATTTATTTTCAGGTTTTTGAATTTTAGTTATATCCAAATAAATTTAAAAAAGCTCTAATAAACTTAATGGATTAAGAATAATACCAAAATAATTGTTTTAAATTATTATTGATGACTGATGAGTCGTCCACCACCCCTCAATGATTTCATATTAGTCACATATACTGTAAACTGTTCAATAGGTTAATGACAAACTTGGAAAAAAATAATGTAGCTATACTCTGTGTCAAAAGAGAATAATTAGTTGACTGACCAATTCCGTCAGTGCTGTGCATCTCCAACTAACTAACCAGTGTTGGTGTGATCACGTGGTTCTTCTCCACACAAAATCTCATCATTCACGACAAGTAAAAAGTGATTGTTCTCTATTGAGACTGAGTATAAGTATAATTTAAATATTTATTACTTTGTTACAAAATAAAAATTCCAGTTTTTTTTTGGAAGTAGATAACTCAATAATATATTTAAAAGATTGATCTTAGAAAAAATATTTCAATAAAATAATCAGATAATTCAACTTTTTTTTGTATTTGAGATTAAAATTTGAAAACTAAATCTACTAAATTGTATTTTTTTAATATATTACTAAAATTTTATTAAAAAAAAAATATTTACAATAATATAGTCTTAAATGCTTATTAGTTATTACACACAATTTAGTTTTTGTAGAAATTGAATACAAATATTTTTCAATATAGTACCACATTAATTATTTTAATATTATTTTTTCTTTACCATTGATCTTCCACACGACCAAATTTATAAATCAGTGAAGCAGCAAATATAAAAACATTCTGAAAAAACAGTTCAAGTCCAACTGTCATATTTGGTTTAATTGAACCTATAAATCATAATTGATGTTTAAAATATGTACCAAAATATTGATTTGTAACTATAGTTGTACAGATGTCTTACTTTTAGCTGCTACAAAATCAGCAAAAAATATCCAACAAGCAGCAATCAAGGCAGCAAAGCCCAATACAAAACCCATAAATAACCAACTACGTGCTCCTCTGGGTCCAAACCATCCTCCCGAGTAAGCTTCTCCTCGAATTTGAGAGTTAGACACAACATTAATCCTAAAAAAAACATGATTAAAATTTTGGACAAAAGAATTAGTATGAAAAAAAAAACATAGACTTATTACCACTGAAGTCTAAGTTGTGTAAAAAACATTAAAACATAAAAATTTTTTATTTTTAACTATAGTATAATAATTTTATTACACTGAATAGTATTATTATTTGATAATATAATAATGTATTATTACTGTTATATAAATATAAGAATTTACAATCTATTGTCTACCAAGGTGGAGAGAGTTGTGTGAGTGTAGATCTAACCTACGGTTTACTAAGTATAGTAATGCTACGACCTATAATTTTGAAACTAATGATCTGCGCCAATTTTTATTTGCATAATTGTTTTTAATGTTAAAAGGCATATGATAAAAAAAAATTTTAATTTAAGGTGTCTGGTAAAATAGAAAATATATACCATACACAATTTAGTCTAATTCGAGTGTTCGAATTTTGAAAATAAATGATTCATACAACAAATATTTTTCTTATTGTAACTTATTGTATTATTATGAGGCGATGTTTGTGAATAACATCCTTCACAGATTATTCATATAAAACTTATTATTAACCAAACACCAAATTTTCCTATTTCTAAAGTCAACAAATTGTAAATATCTTTAAAAATCAAAAACAAAAAAAACATTGTATCTATCTAATTATTAAAAAAAAAAAAAAAATATCATTTGAGAGCTGCAAAATAATACTAAAACATTTGGCATAAATTAATAGTACATACTTATTACTTTTTTTGGTGATTTAAATGTTCTATGGGGTAAACATTTACTAATTTATCTTATTGATCAACTTAGGGACCATTGTATATTTTTTTTAAATTTTAGACAGTGTTTTAAACTATATGATTATAGTGATTCTTAATTAGGAATTTTATTCCGACCTAAATAACAATTTGTATTTTAGAATCTATAGTTTTTCAATTGAAAAAATGTTTTTATAAATGTACACTCACATAAACAATGAAAAAGTTCCAACCAATCCACAAATGTGATAGGTACCAGGAACTTGACTAGGGTTTACAGCCATGCCATCAATTATTAGCCACCATCCAACTGCAAACTGTTAAACAATAAGCAATAATTTTATCTCTAAATAATATAAATTTCACCAACCAGAAATCCTGATATCATCCCAGAAACAACATTTCTTTTTTCACTTCCTCCTTCGAACCACAAACAGTTTCCCAAGTTCACGTTATCCATACAGTCCATAGGCATTATTAAAAAATAATAAAATCAACACTACGCAGTAAGTTCAAAATGAATGTAAAATATTTTTTTTTTTTTTTTGAAGTACCTATGAATACAGGTTAAGAATTTGTAAAATGTTATTAATCACTTAAAATAAATACTTGAGTATTTGCTTAAAATACAACTTGATGCTATTTCAGGTATTGTTCGGTGGGTCTTATTAGAGAATACTACTGGTGTAACAAGAAAGAATTCACAAATGCCATAAACGCAGTACAGTAGTACACAGATAATGTCTACGATAAACATATTATTTATTGTTCATAATATTATTATCTCCTATGATACCACAGAATAATGGTGATAGTGCGATATTTTTGTGGTTATAAAAAAAATAAAGCACAGAATAGATAAAACATTAGATTTCATCTATTTAGTGTTATGTCATTAAAGCATAGTCGCACAGAGGTAATATTATGTCTGTGGATTGAAAACAGTAATTTATATTTTTAGCCATTATTGCGTTTGAAAAGTAATTATGTGTATAAAGTATAAATAATAAATTTTTAAAGTTTCAAGTTTACCTACCCAAGAAAAATATTTTTACATTACAACAAACTGACTAAAATCGTGGTTCTTAGTTTGGAATATCTAATTTCATCCAAATTCAAACTTAAAATGTCTGTAAAAAAAAAACTAGGTTAATCCATTTTGTAGGTTATTTTGTAGAAGTAGGTACCTTTCTAAATATTTCTCATGCCTAATAACAGCTCAAAAAGATTGAAAAAGCTCGAAATTTATTGCTGCATAGAAAATTCTAATAACTTATATAAACACACCTTGAAAATTTCGTAGTGTCTACGGTTATTAGTTTTTTAATATTGTAAGATGAATGCATTCATCTCTTCTCAGAAAATAAAATTCATATTTGATAATAGTTAAACGTCTAAAAAAAATTATGAAAATTTTATGGATAATAATTTAAGACTTACTTATATGTCTTAAAAATCCAAAAATTAATATTTGAAAAAAGGTACGTTTGGAATTAATTTATTCCAAAATATTATTTTGAAAAATAAATTACTCGACTTACATTAACGCTTTAACCACTAGTAGAGGAATTTTAGAGGGGAGGGGCAGACTTTATTTTATGTCGATATACCGTATACTTAAATATATTATATTATATACTTACCTAATTGTGGAAAGTCTAACATAGTATTATCTAAGCTAAATCTTTATTGCAGTATGTAAAATTAAACTATGGAAAATTGGAAAAGGTTGATGAAATGATGGCATATCAATATGATCAAATACCCACTCGAAGTTTTCAGTGCATGTTTAGTCATATTTTGATATTTTTGGATTTTATGGGCACATTTTTT
This sequence comes from Aulacorthum solani, assembly GCA_008528875.1. NCBI lineage: Eukaryota > Metazoa > Arthropoda > Insecta > Hemiptera > Aphididae > Aulacorthum > Aulacorthum solani. The sequence goes on from PVMI01020951.1 coordinate 15,339, forward strand.
TTTTAATCACAAGATATTTTGATAGTTTTGTCAAAAATCAAGCACTTTGGTGAATATTTTTCATGAAACAATAAGGTCAAGAATTATATTGAACTTGAATGAAGAATGAGATCAGTATTGGTTGTATTATACATATAGGTGCATAGAAAATAGAATAAAGTACTTAAAATAGTCAATATTATTTGAAATAAATAAAATATTTAAAGACAAATGTAATTTTTAGTATAATATGAGTAATTTTTTTAAGGTATATTTAACTGCATATTATTAATACTTTGGTGCATGTTTCATCCATATTGACCATATTTATAAATGCATATTTGATGATATTTTAGTGCATAAGAGCCCTTTTAAAGTCCTTTTTCACACGTAAAAATGCCTTTTCGACTATAGTATCCTAATTAACTTAAAAAATACCAAGGAAATAAATTTCGTTAAAAAATCGTTTGCTCTGTCAAAACATTTGAAAATGTGATTCAAGGTTCCTCCCGAGTTGTTTGGTTGTTATAAAGAAAAAATAAAAATGACGTTGCATAATATTGTATAGTAAATGAGCGTGTGGGAATTTCGTGGCTTAGCTTGGACTTCAGCCTCAGTAATTCTACTCCCCCCCCCACCAAAAAAAAATAGATTTTGCTTTACAACCGTACACAATACAAGTAGAAAAATACCATAGAACCTCAGATCTTATTATACATAAATGATCTAAGCACAGACATTATAAAATCGCATGTTCCACAACAACACATTACACGACGTCACTGTCGTAGTGTCGTACATTTTGCTGGAACGACACAGCCGCGGGCGTGGCACCCTCTCAATAATAACGAGGGAGGAGAGGGAAGTCGTATTTTATTTATATTTCCAACATCTTTGGACCCATGGTATCACCGTCCCGATCTGTTGGCGGTTAATAGCAGATAACAGCTATGACACAAAGAATCAATTGTCTGTTATGAACCATACGACCGCGGACCATAGTCGAACACAAGCCCGGGACCCAACAACTGTTCCCCGTACACCGCTTCACGTTCCGCTCCGTCGACCTTTGGCAGATCACGTTGTGACGGTAGTACGAATCACCGCAGTCCGATAGTCGACAACTCGACAAATACAACCATCAACAAGTAAGAATGACGACCATATTGTTCAATATTATATAATTGCTCATAACAATATTACAATACTGAATACAATATAATACGGGGTGTCAGTTGGTTTTTTTTTCCACTAATTATAATAAGTTAATTACAATCTGTACTTGGGGGGGGGGTGCACATAGCAAGTAAAATTTGTAGCTATACAAATAGAAAGGACGGTGACAGACTATTGCGCTTCCCATTAGAAATGCCCCAACTCGAGTGATTCACTTTTTCTCGAAAGATGGTTGGGGTGAAGTCGAGCGATGAAGCTATTGGGGTGATCGGTCGTTTGAGAGTGGAAGCGAGTGAAGAATGTGTCTGCTGTTTGTTTGATAGCAGCGATATTTAGCTCGCTGTGAACGTTGGTAATGCACTAAGTGGCTTTGACAGTCATTCGTTTGCAAATTTGGGCGATTCTATAGGACCATATAGGTTGAAGTAAGCCTTCGTATAACAGTAGATGGTTAAATGAGTTTATTTTTGATTTCACGACTGGTCTTAGGATATGTATGCGCCTGTACAGTTGCTTGTGTTTTTTTTAAGGTGTGGGCCCCAGGTGAGTCTTTTGTCAAGCACTAGACCTAGGTATTTTACTTCACTAGTTTGAGGTATGATAACGTTGTTAATTGTTAGAGGGGGTCAGGTGGAGGGTAAATGTGACATGAGCTCATTTAGAGTCGTTGACTTAAATTTTCCATGAGTTGAACCAATAGAAAAGGTTATTCAGGTGGTTTTCCAGTTGGAAGTTGGCTTTGTAGAGGTTATAGTTGAATAAAAGTATTGTGGTGTTTCGGCATAGGTCCAAAGAAGTTGGGGTCATAGGTTAGATACCCATCTGCTGTGAATAGTGTGTAAAGGAAAGGAGCGATGTCGCTTCCTTGTGGAACGCAGGTTAAGATTGATTTTGGGCTGGAGAGTGTTGATTCTAGTTTCACTTTATAACTTCTGTCATTTATGTAAAATTTAAGAAGTAAGTAGCATGAAGCTGGGAGAATATTTTTTAGTTTGAATAGCAAGCCATCATGCCATACAGTATTTAGTGCTTGAGCTATGCCAGGGAAGATACCTGAACAGTATTTTTTTGTTTCGAATGTTGAGGTCATATAGTCTGCTATTCTGTGTAGTTGATGGAACATTATGTTTTTGGAAATGGAAGGGAAAAGGGAAGGGCATTTTGACAGTGAGTCTCTCGAGAGGATTTCCTCAAAAATTTTTCCGAATGTGGGAAGGAGATTAATTGGTCTATACTTTATAGGATTCTAGATATCAGGTGGTTACCACCAGGGTTTGATATGTATCTATTACCTATACCAATTGAACCATTTTCCATCTTATTTGATTTTTTTTTAATTTTTCTCGGTAGTTTTTACTGTCCCTAATTATTAGGACACTATGTTAACCATAAATGTTATTATTTCTAGATGGTAATCACTAATCTGTCAATTTACCTATGTAGATAGTAATTTAATGACAACAATTGTATTAATTATAACACAATCATTTGTGCCATTTTGTAATTGAGTGACCCAATCATACTGTATTTATTTATTAATTATTTTAATTTTCAGTCATACTACAAAATGTCAAAGATGGATACTGTTGGACGTATGGAAGAGCAGCCGAATTTGAATTTCAATGCTTATGTTAAACTTACACGATTAACAAAAGAGGATATCGAGCAGAATACTGCCCAGTGAGTATAGAAGATTTCCAAAACATAATATATATACCTAATTATGTGTAATTTGTATCGTTTTTTTTCTTTTTATTCTTTTGATTTAGAAATCATAAAAAAGAGAATACCAATACGTCAAAATTAATAAACCAATGGAATACTCCTGCTACTACATCAATAAAACAGGAATATATAGAAAATCCTAATATTGATATCTACGAGTATGTTAATATTGAAATTTATTTTTATACTTGCACTTTCTTTACTATTCAAACAAAACATTATTTATTTTTAAAAATCATAGGCTCTAAAAGGGGGATTTTATGCCTCTGAATCAAGAAAGTACTACATTTATAATTTTTTTCTGAAATCTAGAAATAAACCTAATGGCTTCACGAATATTCCACACTAAAAGAGATGTACCTAATCAAGAACATAGATAATGTTATAAATAATGTTGTAAAGTAACTTTCTAAAAAGAACATTGTATTTTATTTGTGTGTGTGTGGAGGAGTGGACACATATTTTTGTAAACTAGTACCCTTAAAAAATTTGAGCCATTTGCATCCATCTCATTAGTCAACAATAGTTCAATTTCTCAAATGTTGACCTCGAGAACTTTAAACATGAATTGAATACATCAATATAAAAAAGTGGCAAGTGTGGCTCTGCTGTACATTCAATGTCAAAGTTATTCATTATAATGAATGTGTTAAATTAGGATGATTTAAAATCATTGTATATGAAAGACAATTTGACAGCCTATGATATTATTGTTATTAGAGTAATTTAGATACTGATTTAGTTGACAACCGGCCAAGTACTCGTATTTTCAATGTTCTAATCATCATGCTGTATTTATAGCTTATATATTTATGATAATAATAGTAAATATAAAAGTACTTTCATAATTTTACAGTTAAAAGGACAACGTCACACAGGCATTTATTATCTTCATCTTACTAATATAACATTGCATATTTTAAGTTTAGAGTAATACATTTTACTTTGTAATTTCTAAAATTATAGTAAATTCACTTCTTATTAAATTTAAAAGCAAGAATATTATCTACGGACTTTTGGAGGATCTTATGGAAATTTTAAAATCTGCAAAAGATGTACAGTTTGAAAATGGTCATGACTTAAAAAATAATATCAATAAAAACCTCCAAGATGCCCTAGATATAATTCTTGCCTTCAAGAATAAAAAGAAGTAAATTTAGTATTTACTCTAATTTTAGAAATTTTAGAGTAAAATGTATTATTTTAAACGGAAAATTTGCAATATTTTATTTGTAAGATGGAAATAACAAATGTCTATGTGGAGTCTTCTTAGAAAAATGTTGAAATCTAACAAAATAATACAATTATTTATATGTATTTACTTACCTAATGGTCCACAACTAAATATTATAATAATCAATTTTATTATAGAATATAATTAATTACATATATACCATCAAATATTATTCAACTCAGCAGTAAAGCCAGTAATTTTATGAATGAATAAAAATATAATAACTATACTAACATAGTATTAATTAATAATGATTAATGAGTGTACAAACATGACGTATAGGATACTGAGGAAATAGTTATATTTTTCATTTCTGAATAATGCAGTTTAACTTTTCTGTTAATAACATGTATACTCTGTCCAGTGAGCGAACGTGCCATAGGCCTACCAAAATCGATTTGGTTTCGCACATCCCCTCGAGTACTCAGCTTAGACTGTCCAACAACCGGCAGCTCGCTCCGATTGGTGGGATGTCTCAATGATGACCGTCTTTGGATATAGATATTATATTATATATTATCTATGTCTTCGGCAATCACTCGGTTGCCTGTCTGCATCCTCAGACTGGCTCGTTCTCTTGCCGGGCAGAGTATATAATATATTCTGTGTGAGTATTTAATATTGTAACCATTATTACTAATTACACTAATAATATTTGATATTGCAGATTATTATTAATATTTTTTATGTAAAACAAATTCTTACAAAATAGAATATATTTTACCAAAATCTTTGGTTTTAGGAAAAAATTAACTTAATTTGACTATTAGATATAACATATAAATATGATTGAAACATCGAAAATACGAGAGATATAAGTGGCAGCCATCAACTAAAACGGTACCATAATTTATTTTACTATTACTAAATAATACTTTTACAGACATACAGTAGATTGAATTAATTTTTTCCGAAAACATTGCATTTGTAAATGTCATATAATAAAATATAATTTATATAATGTAAATGTATAAAATATAATAATATACTTAAAATGTTTCAAGTACCCACGAGTAATATTTTTAAATTAGAACAAAATAGTTCACAAGTCTTTTGAGCAAGTGAAAACTATTTTATTGATTATTATAGATAAAAAACTAAAAAAGTCTAACATTTCTTATGGCTATAAATAGCTCATAGAGAGTCGAAATATTTTTTAAATTCTATGTTGTATAGAAAATGCTATTATAATTTTTCTATGAGAAATTATTAATTTATAACTGAAGATCCATTGTCCAAAATATTTTAACTTAAAACCCATAAAAAATTAATTTGACTTTCCAGTAAACTTTTTTTTTTTTTTGTTAAAGGTGGCCAAACTTACGAGGAATCTTGAAATACATTTTTAAATCTTAGTTATAAAAAGTAAACAATTTATGAATTTTTAATACAAAATAGTTTGCAAATGTTTGTGATTGACAAATTGTCTTAAAATTCTACTTCACACACACTCACACAAAAAGTTATTTTGAGTTTATGATCTACTTTTTAAAAAATTACACTAATAATAATTTATATGGAACCTTGTATTAAATTTTCAAGATTTTTAACTGAAAAAATAATTAAATTTTTTTTTAAAGGGCTCAATAATTCTGTTCAGTGACATTGGATTGTGAATTGGGGTATATTTAAATAATTAGGGACTATTAGAATACACATTTTTAACCCTTTCATTGTGTTCATGCTCAATACAAAATGCATTTTTTTAAATAGCACCACATACTTTTAACAACATTTATTAGTCATTATGTGCCATTTAATTTAAATAAATAATAGAATTTATTAAAATTATAAAAACTGTATTTACATTTTATTGCTTGATAATTCATAACATTCTAGGATGATTGTTGAAAAATGCTATAATCTTAATCAAAACTTAAACTTGTTGTCATTTATCAATTTTTGTATTGGAGCTACAGCCTAAAGGACCAACATTATTTAAACATTTTGTTCGTTCCATCTAAATCTATTGTTGAAAGTAAGTGTTGCTATTTAAAAAAATGCTAGTTATACCGCACATGTGTACAAAAAGAGGGTTAAATATTTGTAAATTGTAGAAAAATGTGTATTTCAATAATCCCTAAATAAAAACACCTCATTTCAATCCGTTTTCACTGGACCGAATAATTAAGTGTTACCTTTAAAAAAAAACATACTGTATCAAAATGTAACCAAAATGTTGTTCATTGGGTTTTGATCTACATGAATTCTGTCAAGTATGAATCTAGGTTATGTCTAGCCACATTTCTTTATACTTAGTTTTCGTACCTAACTAAACTGCAAAATATCTTTATATTTTGCGTGTGAGTGTGAATCATAGCTAAAGGGAAATGTTTATATTCAGTATCATTTAACTTAAGTTCTAACCCTAACCAAGCATAAATTAACTGGACAATTGTAGTAAATTTACATCACTTTTCTTCAACCAATTACTTTATCTGATAAACTGATATTTCAGAGTCCAGACAATAGATATGTTGGATAAGTTGATAATCCAGTAAATGTTTTACAAAAAAAACCTTCACACGGTGTAGTTTAATTGAATGCTCACAATATATTTAAATGTACTGAAAACCTGATTGTTTATACTTAAACTGTATAACCTGATATTGTTTTTTTGATATATTTTAGAAGTACAGTAGAACATACTTTATGGCAATCTTCGGTGGAGGAGTTTAAGGTTAATGTTAAAATTGAAGCTACTGACGAAGTTGTAGTAAAAACTGAGCAAGAAAACAAAATCAGAAATATAATTGAGTGTACTACAGTTACAGACTATGTGGAAATTGTTAACGAAAATGAATTTATTTGCAAAATATGCTTTGCTAATTTTAATGATTTTGAAGAATGTATAGTCCATAAAAATTTAGCTCATAAAATTAAACCTTACATATGTAAAATTTGTAATATGCAATTTGAACTTAGGGCTCATTTGAATTTACATCTGGGTGATCATGTTGATTATTTACACATGAGAAATTCATCCTTAAGTCCTTCAGATATACAGTCTTCATCTAATGTATCGATTAATTTTACCCAAAACATTTGTGTGACTGATCCTAATGTAAAGCAAAAAACAAAATTCAAATTATTTAAGTGTTTAAATTGTGTGTTTACATCAAGGTCTGAAACTAAATTTCTTAACCATTGTAATAATTGTAGTAACATTTCAAATAGAAGTTCTAAGTTCTATCAATGTAATTTGTGTACTCGATCATTCAAAACTCATTCAGCATTAAATGGCCATTTGAAATATCATACCTTTAGAAGTGAAATAACTTCAAGGAGACAACTGGCATTAGCCAAAAGGAAAATGAAAAGTCAAAACAAAAATAGTAGCGTAAAATCTCAAAAATACGTTTTACCAAAGATCGCAAATTTTAACAGAAGTTTTAAGTGTAAAGATTGCAATAGACGTTTCACTACACGCAGCCAATTAAATATTCACTGTAAGCAACACAAACAACAAATGGTGTGTAATATGTGCCAAAAAAAGTTTGTATTAAAGAAAAACTTTGAAAAACACTTACTATCACACACAAATGTTACAATATCTAATGGTATTTCTAATGACACTTCATTTAATGAAAGTAATTTGCCACATGATCAAAGAGCAATTAAAGGATCAATAAAACACAAATCTGATTCTGAAACAAAAATAATTAAGAGCACAGATGACAAAACTGAAGTACAGAAAATCTTGAAAAATGAAAAATCATTTCAATGTTTCTTTTGCAATAATTACTTCAAATCAAAACAATCTCTGAGTCAACATAATAGACAGCATCATTCTCGTTTTAAACTCTCTGCTCGGAAGCTAAAATCAAAAACTGTTGAATGCAAATGGTGTAGTTTAGTAATAACAAAATGTAACTTGCTTCGTCATATTAAATCTTTGCATCCTGAAATCAATCCTATAAAATGCCAATACTGTCCAGTAGCATTTAAAGATTCTTTCTCATTGAAATTGCATACATCTAGATATCATACAGTTTAAGTTTAATGCTTGATTTGCATGCTTTTAAGTTAAAATTAATTTAGATTAATCATTTGAAAAAGGTTAGATACATCGGACACTATTGTACAATGTGGGTTAATTTTTCAGAATATTTTTATACATGTACTTTCTATTTTGAATTATTTTTTAATCTCTATGTGTTAATACATTATTTAAGTCTACTTATAAGGAATTAACTATAATATCTTATTGTAAAACCTAAGTTATATTTCTATTGTATTTTTTCCATTATTTTATTGTAACATGACCCAGACGTGGCAGCAATAACAAGATATCTGTAATTAAAATAATTTTTCAGAACAAACTAAATATTAAACTTTTTTTTTAAACATTTTTATAATAGTCATAAAAGTGATTTTGGTCACATAATATGTTATTATTGCTACCCACGTGTATTATTGATTATTTATTTTTTGATTATATTTAATGTCAATGCAAAATGACAAGCTAGCATAATGATTATCGGTATTTTATTGTCTCCTCCAGTACTGGTGTTTCAGTTCGTGAACTGTCTACTAAAATAAAAATAAATATTA
>PVMI01020951.1:24011-48881 GCA_008528875.1 Aulacorthum solani
TTTTTTTTTTTAATTATTGAATATTGTATTTGTAATATTTATAAGAATACTGATATAAAAAATATATAATTTTTATATTTATTTAATAAAAAGTACATTTATTTATTTGCATTTTTATGTTTTTACTTTTAATTTTTGGTCCGGTAGAGGGGAAATTGAACATTTGTGGAGGAGGTGTCTTAGATTACATAGGTCCTTTGGCTTGTCATTGCTGGGTTCCTTGGCGATTCCTGAGTAGATCATAGACAAATTAAGACTTTTATATAAATAATTTTAATTTATATATTGTGTAATAATATTTTATATCAACTAAAAAGAAAGTATTGGTAGTCTACAACTAACAGGTTGGGGACTAAAGCAGTTTACTAAATATAGTATTATACCATATTTTCTAGTCCTCAAAAGTTAGTTATATCTAGGGCTTGGATTTATATACATTTGCAGGTTTTTTTTTTTAACAGTCCAAAAAGAAGCTAGATAAGCTACAAACTTGAATCTCAAGTTGGTATGCAAAATCAAATGTTGCCTATTTTTGCATATTTGGTCCATTTTAAATTTTTAAGCATATTTTAGCATTTTTCTAAAATATAATGCATATTTACAAAAAAAAAAATAGTATTAATTAGTATTATTTTTTTATTAAAATGTCAAAATCACAAAAGTCTGTTAGTCTGTTCTCAAATATGTTGAGGAATTTGAAGAAAATATTTTTAAATCTGACGAGGGAATTCTTTTTTTAAAGTATGTGAGAAAATTTATCCAATGCTTTAAGTAGTCAACTGTAACTCTTCAGATAACTTAGAAATGTTATACAAGTTTACTACATTTATTTTAATTGATTTTATTTATTTTATTTAGATGAGTAAATGTTCAAAACTTCAAAATGTAACATACATTATAAAAAATACAGTTAAATTATTTCAACTAGGCATTTAATACATTTTTTTGTTCCATATTAATTATTTAATAAATTAAAAACATTTTTAAATTAAATAAATTTATCTAACATGCATTTTTATTTACAAATTGTTGCATATTTCAAGTGCATATTTGAATCCATTCAATCAGTGCATAAATGCATATTTTGTACATTTTTAGTGTATATAATTCTGGGTCTTAGTAATATCACTTGACATGGTTACACCCACACTAATACCAACATTTCTTGTTAACTTGCAATAGTTATACTTATATACCTACATGTTAGGTAGATACCATTAAAGTATGAAATCCGTTATTTTATGATTCAACAAACTGTATTAATTAACCTTTTAGTATTTACATTATAATTAAATGAATACTCCCCACGCCTTTTTATGTTTACATTACGCTTATGCATATATTACTTAATATATTAAAATATTCTGATTTTTTTTTACTGCAGTTTAAGTCAATATTTTCTTTACTATAAAGTTATAAATTATAATAAATTGTAAGACTTCATTGTTATTCTGATCTTTCCCACTTTGTTAACCAATATCAACAGAGTGTTTAACACTCATTACCTAGGCTATAATGGTCTATGATATATTTTTTAAATTTTAATATCAACTGCGGAATGTCAAGTAAGTGCCACTAATGGGTATCTTCTTATTCAAGCAATCCATGTTTTAACTTTTATCGTATACGCTGATTGTACAACATTTGTGGATTGTGTATGTATGTTTGTTAAATAAAAAATTTTTAAAAATTTTAATAACTTCATAATATATTGCTATGTGCACATATGGATAGGTAGGTATGGTATATAGCCATGTAGGTAAGTATACAGGGCTATTCACCAAGCATGCTCAGTCCCTTTTTTTCTTCAATAATACAGTTATTCAAAATTTTATTTTTTATTTTTATACATACTTTTAAAATCATAAATTTTCAAATTCTTAAGATTTTTTGTACTACTTAAGGAGTATCCTGTGAAGATACAAACTTCTGTTTTTATAAATGATAATACCTATAAAAAAAAACAACTATAAATAGTCAGTAGGTGATTTTTCTGAAATTTTTTACTTATCAAAATCAATATTTGTACTAGTAGTTTTTGAGTTCTAAAGATAAAAGATCCATAGGGAATACTGTGATTTGAAAATTGTAATCATTAATAATAATCTATTAGTAATAATTTGGAAAAATGGCCCAAGTTTAATAAATACTAGATCCAATTTTATATTTATGTAAAACCAGTTTTAAGGACTATTATCCTTAATAGAAACATTTTAATAACTAAAAAACTACCTACGCATTCGAATTTTGAATATGATACATCAAAATTTTCAAAAACATTATCCACTTATGAATTAACGGCAAAATAGGAGTGTTCTTATTTGAAAAACAGAAGTTTGTATCACCACGACAGGCAGTACAAAAAAAAATTCAAGAACTTGAAAATATGGTTTTTGAGTATATTTAAAAATGTCAAAAATCAGAATTTGAATAAATTCATTACCTATTAAACGAAAAAATGGGGGTGAGCATGCTTGTTGAATCACCTTGTATAACTGTTTAAGTACCTATGTCTTATATGGCTATAGCCTATATTACTATCAAACAATACATTAATGCAAATTGTTAATCAAGTATTATAGGTATTAGATGATATTAATTATTTTCTCATTCACCCAAGTCCCTAGACCTGTGTCTTGTGGATTGGATAGGTTCTTATACACATCCCATTATCCCTATATGGTACCTATAGACTTCTGGACCTTCGAATAAAATAATGAATTATATCATAACGGCATAAACCAATAATATACGTTTCCAAAAAAATATTTTGCATGAAAATAAGTTTCTTAACAATTATAATTTCGAAAAAAATAATGTTCAGTACAATATTATATTATTACAGTATTTAATATTTATGTCAACTGTCCAACAATATTATTATGTTACCAACTTAGTAATTACTATAGCACTTCATATCCGAATGTATAAGTTTCTGACATATTTCAACAGTTTACAAGTAATATGATTCCATAAGAAAAAAAGTTATGGACACAACTTACGTGGGATCTTGTAAAAATTTTATCAACTCAAAAAAAAAATTTGAAAATTTCAAATGTTTATAAATATTAAATACCTAGTCTATATAAATTTCAAATATCTACAGACTACACAGTTATTCGTTTTTGATTTACAATAAATTAACATACCTAATCAATTTTGACAAAAACTGATTTTGAATTAGAACTCCCGTTTTTTCCTGTTTTTTTTTAGTATTTTTTCTCAATTATTATTAAGCAAAGTACCTTCTTGGAATTTTTTCTTTTTACCCCTTAGTACTAACTAGATCAATTTTCCTATCAGAAAAGATATTGAATAAATTGAAGATTTAAGAAGTTTTGCTGCTTCGAAAGGTGATAAATGATAATGTACCGACCCAAAAATAAAACTCAATCATCTCCGCTGAGAATCCAAAATACAATTCCAATTTCCAACAGTACGTGCACTTATAACGGGACATTTTTTTTTTTAACAAAAGTACTTTTTCTGAAAGATAAATCTTACGACTAGATATTCGCAGTGAAGAATTGAAGTTTTAAATATGTAATAATAAAATAAAATTCGTCAGAAATAACTGGAAAATAATGCAAAAAATTGGACCGTACCCCTGGTGGGACTCGAACCCACAATCCCCGGTTTAGGAGACCGATGCCTTATCCATTAGGCCACAGGGGCTGGTGCGTGGAATGAACAAATTGGTAGGATTTAAGCCAACAGTAAACAATAGTAATCATTTAAATTATTTATGTCTTTAATGTGATAAATACAAGCGAAATCGTAATACGTCGAATTGTCGTAATCTCATAAATCGTAATAGTTTTGTTATTGTAATTTAAAAATGCATTAGACGTAATATATCTGTCATATTAAATTGAATTATTGTACAGTCAAACCTTTGTACCCTGTACCCATTATTATTATATTATTATTATTATTTGTTTCGGTATTGGTAGTTTGCTATAATTCGTAGCGAGGTACTATAATGTATCAGTGTATATTTGTTTCAGACAATTAGAACGAATAATTAAATCATCAGTCGATGTAGTTTCGATACTAGGAATCGGGACACGTTTACAAATAGAAAAAACATTTTTTTTATTTATTGCATTCATTACCTACGCCTACTTTTGTTTTTGTCTTTATACGATATTTTAAAAATAATTTTTAAATTGTAATATTTGGTGCAATCGTTCTACAACTCATAACTCATAATATACATATATGTAGGTACTAGGCACGAGGTAGGTAGGTAGGTACCTATTAATATTCCCCAGTGGTGTAAAGTATTTGTAGAGAAAAGTATTCAAATACTTTTTAAGTATTGAATAACTTTTTTAATACTTTCAGCATGAAGTATTTTCAATGGTTTATTAAGTACCTACTTATTTGTATTAAATAAGTACATCGGTTTTTTTTTTTGAATATTTTATTTTTGTTTGAAGTATTTGGTTGAAAAAATATTATTGCCAGCTACAATAATTGAATAATTGTTTTATTTAGTATATTCTGTATTTCTGTGTAGCCGAAGCCCGAGTTTCTAAAAATAGACATTCAATAACAATATTTCCTTTTGCATTATTAAATAACTGTTCTTAGTATGGGTTACAATATCAGTTCTGCCTATTAATGAGTTATTTTGGGTTATGGAAATAATATATTGGCTGTCCACCAATCTCACTATATGTCCATCTATAAAGCTGCTAGCCTGCAATTTTTTTTTATTAATTTAAGACTTGTGTAGTGTTGTAGATACAATATATTTGTCTGTCTGCCTATTTGTTGAAAGTGAACTTTTTAGTTTTTACAGTAAAAAAAGTTTATAAGCCTACTATGTGTCTATATTACGTTAGTTACAAACCTACTTTAAAAACCAAAAGTATTTGAAAAGTATTCTTTACAGCATTGATATTCCCTATACACTATAGTCAATTGCGTCATAATATGTACCTATGCATTTAAATATCCTAAAAATTAAAATATCCAACGTACAAACAAACCTATAAATTATCTGGTAGGTATGTCATATTGTCATTAATGTGTAATAACTAATAACTAATTAGTATGAGACTAGCTAAGCGTACGTATAATTCGACGAAGGTAATAATTAGTAACTAATAACTAATAGGTATTTATTTTTTATTACTCAAGTAATAATGATTATAAATTATAATGTATAATATGAAAATTCAAAATACAGGAAGAAGGTATAACTAGATTATTATTATGTATAGGTAGTAGGTACCTGATTAAATATATTTAATTAATGCTAGTACCTACAGATTTATGTTGAACGTCGATATTATTTTGAATTGTTATTATTTGTTGGATATTTCGAACGAAATTTAAATCCCTTTGGCAATTGGTAGGTACCTACTTATACAGTCAGACTAAATATTAATACATATTATGTATAATAACTAAAAAATGTCACAAAACATTTTTGATAAGTATGTAAATTGGTGCAACCAGGGGAATGAATAAAAGGGTCTTTGTAGCATTCCTTGTTTTTTCAGGTTTACGTCTATTATGTCACCCTTGCCCTCGCAAATAGCGAACCTGTCCTACAGTGATTATGTGTAATAATAGCCACTCAGTAAATTATAAAAAATGTTATAGTAAATTATTACGTGACTTGTTGTGAATACACCTAATTGCTTATCTATACAGGACTGTTCATATATTGGGGTACCTATTACATATTAAATTATCGTAATATTTATTATGTAGGTACATAGTGTGGGTTAGATAATTTATGTGACATAACTACATAAGTAATCATCAATGGTGTTTTATAGTTGTTTTTTTAGTTTCTATTGATATTTGTACTATTTGAAAATTATTATAATAATATAGATTATAGATGAATCATGGAAAAAAATTTAAAAATATGAATACATTTATACATAATATATTATGATAAGTTATAATTTATAATATAATATAGAACCTACAGTAAAAAAATATTAGTTTTAAGTATATATACTACATTTATACAAAAATTACACAACTAAAAAAAAAAATTTAGTTGGGTAGTATCTATAATATTAGTTTGTTACTCAAGTCTGATATGCAGGAAACCTTTTCTTTTTTATTCATCTTAGTGACATCAGCTACTAGGCCATTAGTCATTATTATTATCTGTTATCTATAGACTATATTATGTAGGCACTAAGCATTATTGTATTATGGTTTTTTGAATTATAATAAACGAAATATTTTAAAAAATATAAAATATTTAGTACAATTGTACGCACTAGAGTGGACTTTTATTTATTTACTATGTTTCTATGTATAATATTTAATAAAGTTTTGATACATGAATAATAATAATACAAATACATATTGTACTTTATCATAGTTCATGACACAGATCTATAGCCATATAGATATAGAACTGTTATAACATGTTATAACCTGTGGTTTATGGCTAACATAATATTTGATTTAATATTCATATTATAGTCATGAAATACCTATTCTTATCAATGTCTAACTATGGGTACCTATACAGGTACCTACAATCATTGTTATAGGTACTTAATTAGACAACACTTAAAATATATATATATTTTTTTTTACTAGGAATAATTGTATGTCAATTATTATTATTTATTACAATTACAAAATAAATCAACTGAGTGGCATGCATTGAATTTATTAATTTTAGGTTTTAAATATCTTGTAACTTTATAATATTATTTTTCGAAAACTAGCCAGACAAAAATGGTATGATTTGAGATATGGCCAAGCACCAGACGGCATCAATCTATAATATTATGTCTTGCTAAATCATACAAATGGGTATCTAAATTAAGTCTTTAGGTACCTATTATAATATATTATATTTATCTATTATTCGAATATCAGATATTCCTGATAGTATAAATAATATGACTAATAAATTATACGAGGATAAATATATTAAATATTAGTTTAGTATTAACTATAAATTGAGCTTTTTAATAATACATTTACCGATGAATAATTTTGAAAACAAAAAAGAAAATAAAATATGTAATACTTATAATAAGTTTTAAAGTCATTAAGTTTTTTTTAAATTTTTAGACATAATTTTTACAAATAAAAAAAAACATAACCAAGCAATCAGTCCAAAAGATAGTAGTAGAATTGATGATATGTCAAACAAAAAATACTGTAAATCATTTAACCCTATGGAGTCACTTTTTAAATGTCCAGCTCCACCATACCGAATAACATATTCGACCCAGTAAACAGCACGATCTAGGGGTTTCATCGGTTGATCTTTGTACACCAAACTCTGTACCATTGCCTTTTCTTTAAACCTAATTTAAAAACAATTATTTTTAGATAATATAAAATAGTATTCGTTAATAGTAATAGTAATAGTATTAGTTAATATAATTTGTATACATACGAGACATCGGACAACACTTCATCAATGGCATTTCCAAAGGATTCTTCTGAGATTTCAAAAAAATTTACCAGTTTACCATAACCTTTTTCCTCAACTATTTTCATGTTAAAATTTTGTTCGGCAAAAAAAGGTATTCCAACTACAGGTATTGCATTACAAACAGTTTCTTCTAAGCTGTGTAATCCTCCGTGAGTAATAAAAAGAATTACATTAGGATGAGCTGTATGTATAAGTTAAGTAATATAAAACTTATGTGAATAAATATTATTTTTAGTATAAGTGTACTGCTGACAACAATGTGTCAATGTTATTACCTAAAATATCTCTTTGTGGAAACCATGAACCAGTCATGATGTTTTGAGACAACTTTACATTATGATCATCGGGTGTCCATTTTATTATTACTTTTTGTTTTAATCTTCCAAGAACACTAATAAAAATGTTCAATTTGGCTTTAGGTAAGTCATTGAGATTAACTAGAGTACCAAAACTAAAAAATATTACTCCTTGATCTGCCGCATCTAAAAATGTTTGAAGATTCTAAAATTATAAACAAAAGTTGTGACTTTTATAATAGTAAATACTAAATAGTATAATGTAAATAAAAAAATATTGATAGATATACCATAATATATAATAATATAATATCATGATAATATGAATAATATGATTGTTAAGCCACAGATATAACGTATGAATAATAAAACAATGAGCATTACATCAGGTATCAATTTCAAGTTTTAATTTATCGGTACCTATAACTATAATTATAACTTATAAGTTACAAGTTTTATTCGTATTAATCGAAAATTGACTTTTCTCTGTGTCCAATTTAACTTATGCAGTTATGCAAAGAAATATAGTACCTACCTACCTACTAATAGCCAAAAAGTAGGTACTGAAATACAGCGATACTTGTTAAGTAATTTGTAGGTACTAGGTAGTAGGTATCTATAAATAAATAAATAAATACCTACATTTCAAATACTTTTAGAGAAACATACTTAAAAAACTTATTTTTGTAATTCGTATTTAAGAATATTAAATAAATACCTACAAAAAAAAAATGTAAAATATTAAACCCATGCATGCACAATTTATGAATTGAGAAAAGCAATTCTTTATACACCTACCTATACAGGCTATAGCTATACCTATACAATTTACATTTTACAACACCAAAAGGAGAATTACACCGGTAATCCACTGCAGAGATATATAGGTGCTTACTTTGGACAGAGGTTTTGGGTCTTTGATGTGCATCCCACCCACTTCAATGATGCCCGGAAGGTATGCTCTGGATATACCAATCGCGTTATGAGAGTTGACCAGTGTTAGGGATATATTGTTCAACATTTGCTCGAGTGGAGGTCTGGATTCCCAGCCCCCGTACTTGAGGTATGAGTTCATCACTTCCTTCGTTTTGGGTAAATACAAGTAATTTTCTACATATAATTGCATGAATCCAGTAACAGAGTTCTTCAGACGTTCGATGAAACCCATGTGGCTGGTCGATTGGGTGCACGCATCAGGTACGTACGAAAAAGTCGAAGGGACGTGCAGCCATTTGCTGATACTGGCCCAGATCATCGCCGGTGCTAGATTAATGACGGGGGCGTTGAATTTGTGACCCATGGCCACAGCATACTCTTGACCGAAAGTTTCGACCATAACCAAATCGAACGTGTTCGAAGTCGATTGAACGAATTGTTTCATATTTCTATGCGACATGACCATTTCCGACAGCTGTATGCCAATGCGCCATTTCAACTGAACCGATGTTACAAAGTTCATGCTTACCAAATCCATTACGTTTCTCCCTGAACGAAACGTATCATAAATTCATAAATAACTTTGGTTAATGTTATGTAAAATTTAATAAAATTTTGTCTCGATTAAATAATAATAATATATATATATATATATATGTATATTGTGTAATATGTTCTTGAAGTTTGAGTTACACTTAAAACGTACATATTATATTGTTATAGTAGCACTGTACCACACTAATATCAGGGCGGCGTGATCATAATGGGGGTGCGTATAATCCAATTTTAGATTAATTTTGTCTTGTAAAATATATGATATGAAAGTATATTTACCATCATATTATATATATATGTAGTGGTCTGAGATTAAACAAAAAATATTAATATCCCCCCTTAAAAAAAAGCTGAACACGCCACTGACTATCACGTGTTGGAACATCTTATTTTTAATATTTTCTTTATTAATTATTATAATTATAATATATTTTTTTCCTATACACAAATAAAAGTAACATTCAATAAATTATAATAAATATTAAAAAGAGGGTAAGTGTAAAGTGGGTAACGCTCTGCTGAACATTATTTGTGTGTCTAGAGAGTCACTGTAATGGAAGTGTTAAATTTGAATTAAATAATCATTATAGTCCGTCAGCTATTTATAAAAATCCTTGTTTTAAATTTTCAATTCTTAGTTATAAAAGTTAAATATTTTTTAACTACGAAATAATTCGTTTCATAGATTAATTGGTATTATTACAACTTATAAGAAACCTCGTGATAAATTGTCAAGTTTTTTGTCCCTACGAGTAAAATGCTTTTGACATTTATAAAAAATAAAACTAAAAATTTAAATTGTCAATATCTTAAAATAACCCAAAATGAGTCAAAATATTTTGAAAATTTCAAGTAGGTACCTACGATTATTAGTTTTTTAATAACAATTAACAACAACAAAATTAGAATATATCGTATGAGATTTTGTTACCTAATTTATGGTTGAATACTTGAATAGATTAACTAAAGTCTAACTTCAAATGCTTGTAAAAAATTAATTTGATTTTCCGATAAACCCTTTTTTTTTTCAATTGTAAGAAAACTTAAGGGGAATCTAGTATAAAAATTTCAAATCTTAAATTGATTATCTATATATATACATATATAAATTTGATATTAATGACCTATTATAAAAAGTAAAAACCTATAGACGCTATAACAGGTACATAATATTATCAATTTAATACAATTTCAATTTTTAATTTCTGGTGTGTTAATTATAGCTTAATGAACGTTCACGAACCTCTTGCTTTGTCAATAAATGGCCCTATATCTGTATAGTTGGCAACCGGACGATCTAGAGGGAATGAACTGACTACGGTCACGTTGTGCCCTCGGTTTGACAATTCTTCAAACAGCGGTTGGAATCCGCGGACATGGCTTTTAATCGGTAATGGCATGAATACCAATATATTCGCCGCCCTCGTGACGGTGGTGGTGATGATACATAAAACCAAACAAAAAGCCACGCTTGGCAACATTTTATGCTTAAATAATCTAAAGCGAGGTTCAAACACAGAATAGATTAAATATATCTATTAAATATAATCTATTATGTGGTTCAAACACGGAACGGTCTTGTTTAAATACCAACGTGCCTATAAAAAAAAAAATCCAAAGAATGAGTTAGGTAAAATTATATTTACATCATTCGAAATCAACCGTTCGACGAATCGACGATTGAGAATAGATTGAATTGATCGGTATAAATGTTGAGGCATCATCTCGGTTAGGCACTTTTCATTAAACTTATTTGATAACACCATATTATGTAGCAAGGGTGAAGACCTCGACGGAATAAATTATGCAACATTATAGTCACCTCGATTTCTTTTTAATCAATATAAATTATAATATTATGAATTTTAGAATTGAATCAATGTTTGCAATCACTTAACCTTAACAGTTGATTTGGTATAATAGTAAATTAATATTAATTTGTTTGATTATTATTGAATTCAGTATAGGTACCTAGGTTTAATTTTGTATACTATTCTGTGACTTCTGGGAAGGATGACCTTAGTCCATTCGAATTTCGAACTTCAAAAAAATATAATCTTCACAAAATAAACTTACCTTAAGAAATGAGAAGGGTATGTCAGGAATAAACATATTAGGTATATGTCATTCCCAGCGGTCGAATTGGCTCAAAATAAGTTTAGGGATGCATTTCATAATTTACATAGATCTCATACATCACTTAAACAGATAAGTGAAGGGATGGATAATGTGAATTTATTATAAAAAGTGGAGGGATGCCATTCCACTGTAGTGGGGAGGGGAACTTCGACCACTGGTCATTCCAGAAATAATTTTCTTCCTCTGACCCACCTAGCAGCATAACAAATGAGTACCTACCTATATGCATTTAGTACCTACTTACTTTAGTACAGAGTTAATATTGTGATTTATGTTGTTAGCTTCAATATTAGAGTGAGTTATGAATAATAACTTATAAGGACTAATTATAATACTAGGTCGTTAATTAACATATCTAGTACATGAGTGCCCTGACAATTGATACTCTCATAAGGGGAGAACCTTTAATAGTGCCTTGTATCTAGGTTCCTGATTGCTACTCATAGATAAGATGTATTTACTAATTTTCAAACAATAAACTTATTCGAAACTAGCACAATAATTTATATTTTCTGGAATGTCTTTATAGGCAGTCGTATATCGTCGTCACTGTGGTTTTTGTAGGTGTACCTACATGTGTATTTTTTATTATGTAATACATTATTGAATAAGTAGTCATTGAATAATAGGTAGCATTGATTATAAATACTTGTATTTATAAAAAAATTTGATCCTGATACCCATTTGTGAAAGACCTTCTACATTATTACATGTTGAACTAAAAAATAATATTTTTAAAAATATTTAAATAAGAATTGCTTATTAATTACTGATTTGATTATTGTTATATTTAATTCAGTATACATAAAAATATAAAAAGACCTATTGAAGTTGAACTAAAATGTTATCTGTAATTACTGGGTAAGAATATCTAAATAACTTTGTATTAAATTTTCAAACATTTTTAAATGTTTAACTATACAAGAGACTGCAAATTTTCAGTCAATTTAAAAACCTCTAACACAAAAAAAAAAAAAACAGTGCCTAGATATTTTAAATTGCTAAAAGTACAATACTTACCTCTATGATATTTTATCAACATTTAGATAAAAAACCACTACAAAATTAAAAATGTATAAATTATTATAAAATCTTAAGATTAGTCCAAATATTTTGGAATATTAAAAAATGGAATGTATCGATTTCCAACGATTAGATAGGTAGTGGTTAATACTTATCAGGACTGTATGAGCCAATAAATTATGTTATATCTATATAATCTCATTTTTGGATTTTATCGAGATGGGAATGCATGTTTTTGGTTACATTTTCAACTTTATTAGAACTTGGCACTATCATCTGCACATTGAGCTATTTCAGCGTTCATAGTTGTTGTAAATTTGTAGTCATAATGTGTTTTAATTGAATAGTAATGGAAATAATTTGTTCATCTAGTGATACACCCCCATTTATTTGTTTAATATCCGAGTGAAACACCAAAAACAAAGAATAGATTTAATGAGATTGAAGATTATTGTAGGTGTATTGATGCATTTTAAATTGTAAAGCAGACAGTCAAGCTGCACATGATGGAACACTTGAGCTTTATCTAGAAAGGTAGCTCCAGTAAGCTGGTAAAAATAATTAATATTAATGTATATGTATATCCAACAATAAGAACAAACTTTTGCAAAAGTTTTAAGAAATAAATCAGTATACAACTTATATAAACAGTTAACTAAGGATGCTTACTCTCAGTTTTTGGTCCAATAATAAATGTATTAAAATTCTGATTTCTAGAATTTCAAAATTCCTATGCTTGAAGAACATTTTTCTGAATTCTTGAGATTTTCTGTTCTAATTTCTAAAGAGTGTCTTATGGTGATACAAACTTCTGTTTTTAAATGAGAACCTTCTTTTTTATTTTAGTATTTAGTACATGGATACTTCATTTTTTTTAAATATTAATGTACCTAATTCAAAATTAGATATTAAAAAAGCTTTTGACTCAGTTGACCACAATATTCTACTTGATAAACTTTATCATTGTGGAATTAGAGGTGTTGCGTATAGGTTATTTAAATCATACCTAAACGGTCGAGTACAGAGAGTAAAAATTGATAATGATTATAGTAATGAACTTGATATTGATTACTCTGTTCCACAAGGTACCGTACTTGGACCTTTGTTATTTATAATATACATTAATGGGCTTCTTCATCAAGATACTCCTGGTAAAATAATTTGTTTTGCTGATGACACCGTCATCTTATTAAAAAGTCCGTGTGTAAATAATTTATATGAGATGGCTGAGGAGTTTTAATATTGTCAAAAACTGGTTTTATAATAATTCGCTAGAGATAAACAACGAAAAAACTAAACACATCCACTTTGGCATACGAAAATCTACAGATTTAAATAATTATAAAATCACTGCTCATTCTAATAGTTGTATCATCATGAATAATAAAAATAATGTATGTAAATGTAGAGAATTAGATAGAGTAAGCTCTATTAAATACCTAGGGTTATACATAGATGCTAATTTAAAATGGGATGTACACATAAATTGTATAAATAATATGTTAAGAAAATTTTTCTAGATATATAAATCTCTTAGATATATTTTAAACGTCAAATTAAAAAAATTGACATACCTTGCACAAATTCAATCTATTATTTCTTATGGAATTTCATTTTGGGGAGGAACATATCAAACTCACTTTCGGAACCTTGAAATCACTTTAAACTCATTATTCAAATTTATTTTCAATAAACCTTCACTATTTTCTACAATTAATTTATATAAAGAGCTAGAGATATTAAATTTAAAAACATTGTATACAAAAAACATTGCCTATTGTTTTACAGTTTCAAAACTTACATTGATGTTCCGTGTCACAATTATAATACGCACTTTAAGGTTAATACTAATGTTATTGTCCCTAAAATGAATACAGTATTTGGGCAACAGAGCCATAAATATAAGTTCATATTATTTTGTATTAAATATAATTTTAATATTCATGATTTTAACAGCTTTAAAATGTATAAAAAATATATAAATAATGATTTGTTGCAATAATGCCTTTTGCAAAGTATTGTATACTGCATATTAATTTTTCTTATTATTTATATACTTCTTGCTGTAATTATTATCCTTATGTATATTGTTATTATTATTTCTCTCTCTTTTTTTTTTCATTTTTTTGTATTATTTTTCATTTTCTTAATCGCACTTAACACTCTGATCACTTACTCTCTCTTTTCGCACAAGCTTTGCTTTTGAAAAGAGAACCAAAAATTAATTAATTATTGCTTATAAGTTATGACATTTCTTGTACATTAATTTTAATTTGGTAACAATAAATATTATTATTATTATTATTATATAGATAGAAGTTTTTTAGCAATCAAAATTTTAATATTTACCCCAAATTATAGATAAAATAAATAAATATATTGTTAATATTAACAATAATAATTTTTTTCTTATAATGGTTTGATGATTTATGTTTACAACATACCACATTAGTTTACATTTTTGAGTTGAGCTATTCTTCTGTGTGGGTGTGCTATGGTATTCAATATCTAAATTGTAAATATAGCTTATAATTATAATTAATGGGGTCGTATTTTATCCAATAGTCAACAACCTATATCTTTTCTAAAGTTAAATATTTCTATACACATTTTAAATAAAATATCAAGACCATAACTAATGAAAAATAAATGATTAATTAAAACAAAATTTTAATTCTAATTTTCTACAAAGTCATTTAATAAACGCATTAAGAAGGTTACACTGTATATTAAGTCATTTAAACAAAAATATTATATTATTAAGCAGATATGTTTACTTAGTTATCGAGAATTTTGTTAAGACGCTCAAAAATTGGATTGAATATTTTACGATAACCTATTTCAGATGGATGAAGATAATCTGGTGCATCTTCTTGACTTAAAGTGCCATCTGGTTGCAGCAAATGAGCATTGAATAATTCAACTTTGAAAGTACTTTTCACTTTTTCACCGACAATTTCATTTACTTGAGTTCCCAAAATTCTCAATGGATTTGGATAAGGACCACGTGGTAATATTCCCTGTAGATTAAAATCATTAAATATACAAAGAGACGAGTTCAAAATGTTTTTTAAGTAAGACACGTTCAAATTTTTTTGTTCATATGTATATAATATGCAAGAATTTTCATTATTTTGATCAATGCAATTTTGTTTTTAATAGAGTGGTCAAACCTTTCTTAGTCCACACTCCACAGGCCATGTTATTTTAATATGTAAGGCAGACCAAAAAAGACAATAACTTAACAGTAAAAATCTTATTTTATGTATTATTAAATTACAAATATTTGTAATATAAACATTTAAATTGTAATTTAATATTTTATTAATTTTTATATTTTACTTAATTATATTCACTAGTTATTTAATGTTTTCTTGGTATATTATATGCTTTAACAATTGCTAAATGTGTAATTGTGAAATAAATATATTAATTTGAAAATTGACTATGTATTTTTATTTTTTATTACACAATGATTGATGAATTCACAGAGTCAATTCACTGGGCCATAAGTTGGACCACACTTTTTTAAAGAACGAGCTTTAAAAAATATAAGGCCATGTGTAGTAAAGTGTATGCAAGTCCCGGTGGTGCCTGTACTTTATACTGGCCACTTTTGGGTACCGTGTCAACTATGAAGATTATATATTTATTTTACCCAATCAACTTAATCGCTATCATTACATAGGTAAATATTTTTTTGAGACATCTTCTCAGTTTGGCATTTATAATAATTAATTTATAAGTAAAAATGTAATGATTTAAAAAAAATAAAATTCTTACTATGATTATAATGTAGCAATCAGGAAGTTTTGATCTAATTTCACCAACAATAGCCAATATTCCTTCTGAAATTTGAACAGGAGTATTATCAACGTTATTTGATCCAACATTTAGAATACAAACCTGTAAGAAATTACAGAGATATTTTATGAAACAATAATATAATGTAATAAATAATTAATTTATACAATTATGAAAGGATTTAATAATACCTAATTATTTATTTATATCTACTTTAGGTTGTATGTGATCAAGAATGCCATTTTTTACTCTCCATAACACTTCTTGAGTTCGATCACCACAAATTCCAAAATTTAGACTTTTTAAAGGTACAAATTTTTCATTCCATATAGGATAACATTGGATTAATTGAATAATAGAAGCGCCAATTAAGATAACATCTGGGTCTTGGGCTTTGGCGTCGGCCACATAACGTTTGTGCTAAAAATGAACAAATGATTAATTTTTAGTTTAAATAATACTATGTTAGAACATACATTTTTGTTATATTTTTAAATATTTTATACATACTTGAATTTTCCATTCTTTGTCGCCATCGAATGGAATTGTTGGAACAACACACGGATTCATAGTTTTATAGAAAATCAATGAAAACAATTTGACTTATTAGTTATTATTAGGTATTTAATATTTATGTACAGTAGTCCGGTAAAATATTTTAAATCATGTGTTACCGTATAACCATTCTCTTACACGAATAACACGAAACAAAATTTAATATAATATTTAAATTCCTATTTTGTGCTGTAGAATAAACATGCTGCACTCAAAGTGGATAATATCACCACGGAATAACCTTACAAATTTACAAATTTACAATGAAACAGAATAATAATTTATTCATTTATTTCGTGATAACATTGTTATTTGTTATCTAACTCGGTGATTAGGTTAACTACCCAAGCAGCTGCTGAACCGCTCATGAGCAGCCTGCTCTCATAAGGCCATGAATAATAATAAATAATAATAAATAATAACAACAACAACAACAACGAAATGATAACGTAAGTCTTTATCACATACTACGCAATACCCAGCTGCAGTTAGCAATAGAAAAGTTCAATATTATTATTATTTATGATGGACTAACTATGCAATCAATGGGCATCAACTTAAAATCAAAATTAATGTCTGATTGCTAAATGTCTAAATTACTTTGATTATTGATTAAACCTATCCGCAGTTTTATCGAGTGTCGTCTAATGAGTGCTTAACTTAGAATTTTTTTACGGCCAACTTTTGTGTTTGTGCCGTAATACATTTTTCATACGTATTAGCGATTCAATTGTCAAGGTACATAAAAGTAAGCTCATTAAATTTTAAATATTTTTACCATTATTCAAAATCAATGTGATGGTTTTAATTTATTATACTGTTGAGCACAGTAGGCATTGTGCATGCAACAAAGAGTACATTACTATAGGTAATTGTTAGAGTTGTAATTGACCGTTTATTACAATATTTTCTTATTTTGTAACTGTGGTGGATATGTAAGTTTGAACCAATGTGACGAAAGTGGTATTGCTAGGATTTTGCTCAGGTACTTACTAATAATTACTCTATGGGATACTTAACAAAAATCCAGTATAAGATTGGTACCTATGCAAATGCTGATGCTGTGGGTATACAAAAGGTCAGACTTTAGCAGAAACCTTCATACAAACGATAATTTCAATACTTTGTTACATCTTATGTACCTATTTCATTCCCTAAATATTGAAAGAATTTTTTTATTTTCCTGAAATTTGAGAAGGGCTGCAACCTCCTAGCCTCATAACACATCATTGTGTGGAGACAATAGTTTTAAATATGAATTATTTTAAATTTAATGCAAAAATGCTTCTAGTATATTTTAATCTTATTTTGGGTGGCCTATTACTGTTGTATAAGATGTAGTTTTTACTTTTGTACAACTGTATACATTTTGGTTTGTAAATTATGTCATATACTTTTATGACCTTGATTATTTATACTTATACTACAACACTAATTGACCTTTACTTAGAATATTTAGAAAAGTTGAGTAAAATTAGTTACGTAATTTTAAATAAATAATAGGAAGGTTAAAATCTAGGAGAAAAAATGTCCCGAAATAAAATTTTATTTGCTTATAATTTATATTTTACTGTAACAAATGAATTGGTACCAATTATATTTATCTATAATTCTGTTTCAGGTTCAAATGTCAAATAGAATGAGAAGTGAAGAATGAAAAAATAAAAATAATAATGGACTTTGTAATTGAAAAATATGTAAAGAAGCAAATCCAACTCCAAAAACAAATCGAAGAGTTGTTTGCTGAGAAAAAAATGTTACAAGACCAAATTTGTGTGCTTAATGAATGTTTATCATTAGAAAAAGTGACTCGGAAAATTTCTGATTTGGAGAATAAACAAAAAATATTAACATCGTTGGAAAGTATGGTTAATAATTTAAAAACTGATATTAAACCATTAGATTATTTAAAACAAGTTTTACAAAGGCAGCTTATGGTTTCCACTCTACCTAATAATGACTCAAATATTGAAGACCAAAAATGTTCAGAGAGCTCATTATTAACATCAAATAGCATTTGTGCCATTGAAACATTGGATTCTTTGAGTGACGTTAGCTCAGAAGAAAGTATCATGATTTTATCCGATTATGATGTGGTTTCAGATGAAGAACTATTAAATAACTCAGAAAAACCTGTTGAAAACAAAGTTATGTATGAAGAAGCACTACTGATGGCATCTAGTGTGCATTTATCATTGGTTGATCATCTAATCCCAAATATTAGTTCTACTGAATCTTTAATAAATAATAGTGATCAAGTAAAAGATAACAATTGTTGTGTACAATCTAGTTCTAAAAGCACTGTTTCATCGATGAATACAAGTAGTAAAAGTGAACAACTTTTAGACTTATATGATGTTGTAAATGAATTGGACCTTCTAAATTGCAATGGAAATGTTTGTATATTGTTTTATTTATTATTCATATATACTCTCTCCAGAGAGAGAACGTACCAATTCTGAGCATCCTCTCTCGTCTTATCAAAATTGGTTCCCTGTGGCGAGGTAAAATCAGGAAAAAACCGATTTTCAGTCGACCTTTAGCACGATCTCTCGCTGGGCCGAGTATAATTTTATTAGTATAAATATGTTATAGTATTTTTTAATTATTTACTTTTTATTGTTCTATAGGAAAACATTGAAATTAAATGTGACAAAAGAAAAGCTGAACCAACACTTAACAAAGCACATCTGCCATGTTTATATGATAAAGAATTTGATGATATTGGAATAAAAAAATTGGATAATAAGGAATGTAATAATGTGTCAAAATTATTGTTTAATGATTCATGGGTACAGATCGGCTCCAATGAAATGTCTGATGAACATCATGTTGATGTTTTTCAATCAACTACTGTCTCACAAAAAGTACCGTATAAAACTAGAATTTTTTAGAATTTTTTTTATCTTTGAATGAAACTTCTTATAACTTTAATTTTTTAGGACAAAACAGTGTCAAAAGTAAATACATGTGTAGTAGATATTTGTGATCAAAATATTAGAGAAATTAAAAGTTTGGACAATAGCTGTAAAAATGTGAATGCCAATAATAAAAATGAAATTCAAAATCCAGGTTATTCGGTTAATGATGACATTAATGTTAAATTATTATCTTTTACTGAAATCAATGCACCTAAACAATTAAATGGATCAATAGAAAATTTAAATGTAGAAATTCAAGTAAAGAATAATAATTTATGTATAAACCAGTTTCAATCAAAAGACGTTATTGAAATTAAAAATCTTGAAAATGTTTGCAATGATAATGATCATAGTTATGAAAGTGAAACTCATAATCTAGTATTTCCAAACAATGTTCAAACACATGAAGTAGAAATTGCTTCATCATTACCACCTACCACTAAAGATTCTAATGTATCAAACAAATTAATTGAACAAAAAGGAAACACAGAGGAAGAAAGTCAAGTTTATAATGATCAACTATATAACCGCCAGTTTGAATCAAAATACATAAATGACATTAAAAGTTCAAAGAATATTAGCGATTCTGTTATTCATAATAATGAAAATGAAATCCATAATCCAGTTTTTCCAAATAATAAAGTTAAACTTACATCTTCTTTGTTTAATACTGAAGAATTGAATAATTTATTGACCAATACTAATGATAAACTGTCTTCTATTAATAATAACAAAAAGCCTAATATGCTGTTAAATCGTACTATAGACCTGAAGGATGAATTAATAAATGGTATTCATCAGCATGGCATTCAGGATCTAATGTCCTTGCAAAAGCAATGCATGTCCCATTATATTAATGGACGTGATGTTATTTTGCACTCATACCCTTGTGTTGGAAAGTCAACAGTGTGCCTTATATCAGTGTTGCAAAGGATTAACACTAGTTTAAATGAATGTCAAGCTATTGTATTAGTTCCAACATTGGGATTGGCATTGTCTGCTCAAAAGGTATTTAGTTTATTATTAGAGCCATTTACCATTTTAATATTTTTAAATTACTAATATTTTTTAGACAATGAAATCAATTGGGAAATTTTTAAATGTTTCTACATGTATTGGTGGTACCAATGTTCCTCGTAAACTTTCACCGGTGCCTCATGTTGTGATCAGTACTTTGCATGGTTTATGTGAAATGATCAGTTGCAACTCGTTGTGTAAAGATTTCATTAAAATGCTTATAATTGACGATGCTGAAGAAATGTTTAAATGCAATGAATTTTCTAATAAAATTAGAGATATTTTGTTATTTCTCAACAATAATTGTCAACTAATTATTATGTCCACTTCAAAAGTAGAAGAAATCTTAGATCAGTTTTCTGACTTAATGAAGAATCCTGAGTATATATTAGTTCCAGATGAAAAACCTTCATTGAATGGTATTTATAATTCTTTAATTTTTATATTATTGATAACTTAAATTTTTAATTTATTAATAAAAGTATTTGTTCATAGATATATTACAGTATTGTGTTAATGTACCTGAAGAATGGAAATTCGATGCGTTCTGTGAACTCTATAAAACACTTGATTTAACACGTACTGTTGTTTACTGTAACTCATGGAGCAAGTCTCTAAGAATAGCAGAAAACATGCGTCTTAAAACATGTTTAGTGTCGGCTGTATATAACGAAATGGATACTCATCAGAGGCATCTCATATTACATCAGTTTCAATCTGGTACTAGCAGAGTATTAGTTACTCCTGAATTACAAATAGGCGAGGATTTTTTAGATGTAGCTTGGGTTATAAATTATGATCTACCTAAAAGTCCAAAAGATTATGTGCGTAAAATTGTCAGTTTTTTTGGTCGCAAAGTGAAGGTAATTAATTTCATCACCACAAATGACAAAACAGCCCAAAAAGATATTGAGACTGCATTTAATGTAAATTTGCTTAATTTACCTCAGGTTCCAACTAATTTATGTGTATCTAATTTTTAATCTACAATATATTAATGATCAAATATTTAATTAACTAAACATATTATTAAAATGTTGGGATTTTTTTAAAATTTTTAGTTATTTAGTTATTATTATTTATAATTAGTGCATGTATACTGTACTGTATGGTTATTCAAATGTTCTATATGACATCATGGCCTGATCAATTTGTAAATATTTATTTCTTTGTTCTTTGTTTTTTATTTTAAGTACTCTGAGTTATTTGTTATCAACATTCCAAATTCTACATTTTTTATTGTAAAAATGTATTTAAAAGTGAATCATCATGATTTATGAGATAAGATTTAATATGGATTTTTGTGTAGCATTAATGCTAACGTTTTATTTGAATAAATGTTTACATTAATCAAATTATTTAGTTTCTTACATTCTACTTCAAAAAACAACCATAATAGTATCCACAAAATTGTTAACAAATTAATTATTTTAATTAATAATTATTTGTGTATTTACAGTGTACTCTCGATTATCCGTGGAATAGGGCGGCAGGACATCCACGGATAAACTAATTCCGCTGATATTCCTCAAAATTAAATTTTATAATAAAAAATAAATTGGAATTTGAAATTGAAAATTATTATTACATATTATTAAAAAGATACACATGTATGTATAATGAAAAATTAATAAAAATTATAAATTATTTTTGAGCAAAAAAATAAGTCACAAGTTGTTGCTTCTTCGTTTGAAAACTCTTCTTTTTAACTTATGATTGAAGTTTTTTTAATAACTTGACTCACAGAGTTGTATCGTCTTGTTCTTCTAAATATTTAATGATCTTGTCTATATATTTTACAACCCAATTAAACCTATAATGATTTATAATGGAAAGATACAACATATATTTTTTTGTATACATATAAGACGATTCTGCGGAAGACAGCAGATGATCGAGAGTACACTGTAATTATTTTATAAAGTAATTATAGTAAGTAAATGTCGAATAGCAAAATTTTTTCTTTATAATTGAATAAGGTTTAGCTTTTATAAATAATTTATAGCTTGTGTATTGATTATTTTACTATAAAAATGCATTTGCCTTAAAATCATAATCTTATTACTGAAATTGAAAAAAAAGAGTAAATACTATAGTACCTACTGACTATACTGTGCTGGTAGTACAAAATTATTAAGGGTAATATGTGCAATGAATAATGTCAAATTTGTGGCAGTATTATAATCAAGTTTAATAACACTAAAATTTGGCTCTGCATAATATCCTAAAAATGTAATACCTTTTTATTTTGACATTGGAAATGTCTGGGAAGAATTAAGAATTTAAACTTATACAAAATTCAAAAATACTTAATGAAAATTAGCAAGCCCCTTCAGTCATCTTACAACATAATATAGGTACATTTGTGTTTTTTTTTCTTTCACGAAAAGTAATTACTTTGTCCAACATAAACCTCATTATTATTTACTAAGTATTACATAAAGTCAGAATAAACATTTTAAATTGGTTTTCATACATATTTAAATACCTTTCCTATTATTACAACTCTCTAATAGCGTGTTTGGTTTTATGTGTGTTGAGCCTAATAAATCGGCAATCGAAAACAACACTTTCAGAATGGTTATAAATACGGTATGAATACTTGACCAACGCAATTCAAGTATCTAACCACCAGTTATATAACAGCATAACATATTTTTATATTAAAACTTCTCTATATGGATTATATTCAGTAATTTATTGCCGAAACGAAAACATTTGAAATTTGTATTCCCACCATCACGAGCTTGTGAGTAACCATTACTGCGGTCGTGGTTGTGGTATAGCAAGCTTCGTCTTCGCCCACAAGCAACAAACATGCATCCGCCGTGATATATACGTATATATTAGCTATGGTAATAATACGGCCGTAACGAAGTCGAGTTTACCGCCATTTTTATTGCAATGTGTTTATTGTTTGTCGACCATGACTCGGCTTTTTTTCTTACAGCATAAATATATTGTATGGTACCGGTCGGCTAACCTTAAAATGTACAACACGAACATTATGATAAGGAGGATGTTAACATTCGTATTCAAACGTTGATGGCGACTGACTCGCTGCGATTGCCGTTCATTTTATGGCTGTTGCACTAATGCACTGTTGCTTAGTTTCCGTGTTCTATTCGTTGTAAATATTTTTCTATACTCTATATGGGTGTATTGCCTACCGTACTAGTGTCACTCTCAAATCGTAATTCATAATACAAATAATTATTTCCGTCGTGGTGTGCCACTTGTGTTTTTGTAGTGCAATATTGGTAATATTAAACGTATTATATTTTGTCACGATGGTATCCAATATCCACCGACCGCCATTTACATTCACGTCAAAATGCATTGTCGAATCGCCGCGTCCGTTATTGTTCGACTATTCGCGTTTTCCCAGCGACTTATCGACCATATGGACAATAATATTAATTTCGCATAAGTGTTTTTTTTGCGTCCCGCTAATACGACATACGCGAATGCGACTTTTGCTTTAATTCAACTCATGCTTTCTGGTGTTTCCACATTCACGTCCGTCTAACCGGTGCCACTCTTGTTTCCGTGGGACAACGCCATCCACATTTGCCTGTACCGGGTTCATCCAGGATTAATATTATCGAAATTATTTTGTAATTTTCTGGTGAAAACATTTATGTGTCTCCGTCACAATTTAAGGTAACTCATCGTTTTTAAGTTATTAAGTGATTAACGTACTGGTCAACTGCTAATAATTAATTATATTATCCTATTGCAGCATTGTTCCAATATTTCGTAGTAGGTAGGTACCCGGCAATTGAGTAAATTCAGGGTATCAATTATAATTAATTATCAAGTATGTGTGTTGTAAACCTACTATACTCTATCCCACGAGAGAACGGGCTGCTCGCCGACCAAAACTTATTGTTGATTAGTTCCAAAAAATAAATAATAACTGAAAAATGAAAAATGAGTGATTAAAAAAACCATATTTAACATTTTAAAACAATAAATAGAACGAATCTAGTTTACGACCCAAGTTCGTTTTAAAATTTTTTTTTTCAAAATGTGTTTTAACTTAAAACTTTTAAGACGCTGAATTTGAATGTGTTTCAAAAAATTGTTGCTCTCTTTTATTTCGGAAGTTATACCAAAAAACCGGAAATCGATTGATTTTTTAAAACATCATAGTATCCTCGCTAAAAACAACAAAAACTACTTTTTT
>PVMI01020959.1:0-12499 GCA_008528875.1 Aulacorthum solani
ATAGTTAAATGAATTAATTCACAAAATTGTAGAAAGTGAAAAACAACAAAATCAAAAACAAATGATTTTGGCGCCAAACTAAATTTGTTTATTATCAATATTAAATACGTGTGATTAGACCCGTTGGCCTCTTTTTAAATGGCGGATGGTAACTTCACGTC
The DNA here is from genome assembly GCA_008528875.1 of Aulacorthum solani. NCBI lineage: Eukaryota > Metazoa > Arthropoda > Insecta > Hemiptera > Aphididae > Aulacorthum > Aulacorthum solani. The sequence continues at coordinate 162 of PVMI01020959.1, forward strand.
TTATCACAGTTAGCAATCTATAGTTTATTTTATACATCTGTGCCATGACGTGATGTCGCTTATGGAATAGCCCGTTGGGCAACTATTATATTATTATCTTAAATCGTGTGTTTACCATATAATCACAGATTGTAAATCTGTGATAAAATTGTGATGATAACAAAACAAATTCGACAGAAATACAGGTCTACAACTTATAGAGTACAGAAGACTATATAGAAGAGTTGAGACAATTTCGTCCCTATTATGTATTAATTAATACCAACAAAATAGCTAACTACCTGTTGTTTCTTTAATTATTTTAATTTGTACATTTTTATATGTACAAAACCGTCGTAACAGATAGTGATCCTAACAAAATGGATTCTGAAAGCAGGTTTCTGAAGAAATATAGCATTTTGAAATGGGATGAGTTCACGTGAGTATACATTGGTGTATTCTTTGCACTATAATAAATCGTTGTGTATCTAACCTAACTTTTTTGTTTTGTATAGGGTGCTGAACAATGACCGTATTTCAGTTGATGAAAAAATCACTAAGGAGGTGATCACCAACTGTGAGTTGCTAGCGCAGCTTAAAGTAGAGTTGAATTTGTTTTATGCGTGTAAACTCAAAATCCAAGTACCTAATTTTTATTTTTATAACTATAACAATGTTTTGAATATTGTGTACGATGTTAGCATTTTTATTATTTATTAGAACGAGTTGGAGAAAATTCATGAAATTATTGACACTCAAATACTCCGCCTTTTGTGTAAGCGCATTACTGACTTGTTTGAATATATGCATAAATGGTTTTCCATTGAAGAAGAGCTGTTAACTTTTTATATCAACTTTTGTGAAGAAAATGTTAGTGAACATTTCAAGTATTTTTAGCTTAATATAATTTTTAATTTCTTTTACTATTCTTATTGTGAGTTTCTATTATATGTTTATTAAACTCTAATAGCTAATATGACAAATTTGAGTCAAGGTTCCTAGTTATTTACTTAAGATAATTTACTATTGCACAAAGAAATAATATATATTTTGTTAAATTAGGTATCTTATGTATAATTTATTATGTATAGCTTAATACTATACTTAAACCTATATTGTTACTTTAAATGATAATTTGTGTAAAATGCTAGTATGCATACTAATTAAGATAGTGACCTGATTAAAGAATTATTAAAAATTAATAACATATGTAATACTATAAAATAGAAAAATGATGTACCAGTGTATGACATTTTTATCATGATGCTATTCCATATAACAAAAATAAATGGAATGACTCTTTATTGTCTAATTATTTGAAGATGTGTGAAGTAGCTTTTAATACGCTGTTTCAGTATTAATTGATATTATATTAGTAGATAAAAATTATAATAGAAAGTTTTTAAGCGTTTTAATTTCAAATATTCTATTTGTTGTGGTATTTTACATAGATATGTGTTAAAAATAATTTAGGTTTTGATACATTTTTAAACACATTAATTAATATTTTAAATACTGTGTTACTATAATGCTCATCAAAAATTGCTTCTTTAAATTCTGTTAAAATATTTCAATAAGTACATTATTTTTTTATTTTTTAACTAGGATTTTTACAATCTGTACAAAAACAAAAAAAAGTACAATAGGCATAAGTGATGTTTTTTTAAAAATTATATATATGTGGTGGCTTGAGTTTCTTGAGAGAAGAGCCAACCAGCGAAGTCACTTCGGCTAAAATTACATTATTTTCTAATGAAAATAAAAGAATCCATTATTTATTTAACATTTAACAAGTTTCATAAAGTGTTTTTTTATTATTAATATGTATAGGAATATTAATAATAACTAATAAGTTATATCAGTTAATTATTTTTTTAGGTATCCAATATAAAAGCAGAGCAGTTAAATATTTTGTTAGAAGCTGTTATGCGTGTTGAAGATAATCAACATATTTGGATAAAACTATTAAAGCTTCATATGAAATTAAACAACGTAGATATGCTGATGAATGTTTTTCAAGAAGGTGTTCGTTTATTAAAAAAGGATTCACTACCTTTATGGAAGATGACAATTAGACATTTAGGAAGTAGGCGTCCAGATTTGGTATGACACATTTATTATATAATATTAGTTGTAACTGATGGTAGTTCACCTCCTGATGTTTTATTATTTTATAATTTGTTTTTTAAGCACAATGTTTACTTAAAGTTTAAATTATAAAAATGTATTATACATTTTCTGTTTTGGATTTTACTTATGTTGTAAAACAACTATCTATTTCTTATTTTTTTAAAAATTGTTATCTAATGAATAATATACTTATGCCAGATTGCATGAAAAAATATTAATTTAATGGTTCAATACAATTTAATGGACCAATCATGGGCCACTAAATCGTTCTTAAAGGGCTATTATCATTCATCATATTATTGATTCGTTAAATGTTTAGTGATTATTCAGGCAGCCCGGCATTAGTCAGATAATGAAACTATCATTATATGGTAACTTTATTTGAAGTGAAATATATGACTAATTCATAAATAAATTATAAACACTATAAAATATAAATGCAATATTATGTGTAATTATTATATCAGTTAGTATTTTTATAGGTTAAAACAATACTTGAAGAAGGCTCAATTATATCATACGAAAATATTTCTTTGGAAATGAGACCTAACTATTTAAAATGGTGTATAGAATTTCAAGGCATAGATGTTACTCGAAACAAGTTCAATGAACTGAAAGACTTAAAGCCACCATGTTGTAAATTGTATTTAATAATGATAGCCATTGAATCTGATGTAACAGATTTTAAATTAGATACCGTTAGAAAATTGTATGATGAAGTATGCACTTTGTTTGGCAGAAATAATATTGGTAAGGACTAAAAAAACATTTCTCAATTAAAATTCATCAAATTGTATACTTCGGGGTTCCTCAAAAAAATATAAATACAAAATAACTTACAAAACATACTAGTAGTTCAATCAAATATCACCATTCATAACTAGAGTTACGATGTGTATGACCTTTATAACTCTTATAACACAAACATGATTATGTAATGGGTTAAAAAAACTGTATTATTCATTTATTCATTCAAAATAAATTATATATTTTTAATCGATTATTAATAAAAACTACATGTTTCATATTTGCTAGTTACTCCAAGGTAATAGTGGCTTTAAGGGGGGCTATATCAGCCATACCCCTCCTAGACCTAAGTTATCTAGAAAAAACTATAGTATTAAAGTATTAAAAAAAGCATTTTATCATCATATTTATTTACATAAAAAATGTTGTTAAATAAAAAGTGCTTTTATAGTCAAAAATGTAACATAGCTGCTTCTGTGTCATACACCCAACATTTTTCCAATTTAGTCTTCAATGTGCACAAATAAATGAAAAAATGTGTTAATACATTCCTAAAGTAACTAAAATTATAGCCCAAACTACTTCCAATTCAGAAGCCATCTTCAAAATCATAGCATCCCTCAGGTTAAAAAGAAGTTATAGATATCTCTAGAACTATTATGTGTCAATTGCTCTAGGACCTTATTTTTAAATTAATTTAACAAATATCATAGCCTCTTATTAATCTTATTCCAAACTACCGTCACTGGATGGTTCTTCCTCAATACCCTGTAATAAATATGATCTTTTATGCTTATTGTACTACTATGCATGTATTATATAATTGTCTACATTAAAAAAGCATGAAGTTGATGTACATTATAATATTATATTTTTAGAAGTGTGGATTGATTATATTCATTTTGAACATACTGAAGGCTCCAAGAATTTAAAAAGAAGTATTTTTAATAAAGCATTATGGAAATTGGAATCGAATTTAAAGGATACTTTTATGGATGAATATAATAATCTTGAACGTGAATTTAGGTTAGTATTATAAGTATTACATATTATTTTACAACTATTTAACTTGTATTCTTGTTGAATTTTATATTTTAGGAATAATTTAGGTAATGAAGTTATAGTCATCGATGATTGAAATATATATATACAGATACATATATAATATATATATAAAAAATATTGCAAATTTATTTAGAGATATTACATGCCCCATATTGTATTATGTATTTTTATTTTTAAATTAATACTGTAAGTGGATCACTTAAAACCTTGTGTAACATTTGTGTAGAATTTAGTTTGTTTTTTTTGTGTGCAGTAGTTTATTACATAATAATCTCTAAATATATATATATACCATCATCTCTGTAAAGCTGTAATTTTCCCTGGTTCCTATTGTGATTGTAGTAGAGAAGTCTTACTGTAGCATATACCTAAATAACATAGTCAATGAGAAAATTGTAAATTTATCTATAGAAAGTTAACAATATCAAATTTCTATGAACATATGTATTAATATTTGTGACTTGAACACTTTTTTTTTTTTATTAGCATAATTACCATTTTTACAATATTAAAATTAACAATGTGTTTTTAATGAACTGTAATGTTAAATTTTTTATTCCTAATAATCAGTGTCCACATAACTTTCGGCAGTAGTATCTATATTTAAATTATATTCCTTGTCTTCTTTGTTGAATGTGTCTGAACAGGCGTAACAGATGGCAACATCTTTCCAACACTGTTCACAGTGTATGTAAACGCATCCAATGGTGTTGCAACCATACTGTTTGCCGGAAATCGTTTCTGGTTCGCCACAAATCAGACATTTTCGACGACCACACTCAAACCACACCAGCCATCTGAACAGTGCTGGGAATTTTATTCTTAATATCAGAAAAATGTCAAGATCTTCCTGAGTAATAAAAGTTAGAAATAATTAGAAGTTGAAATAAAAAATAATGTGTCTAATGAATGATGTCCAACATTGTTACAAAGAACACGCAATTTGTTGGTTCTCTAATAAAAAAACTTTTAATGCACTGGAAATCATTTATACATTGTAAATTACATTCCTTCTTGAGGATGTAGTACCCGCATGCGGTGTCTCCTTTTTCAAAGTGTGTAATAAAGCAAATTTTATGCTCGGCAGATCACTTTTAGTACCAGTAGTTTAAAAATTAGAGTGAATTGACCTCTTATAAAATTTAAAGGTAAAATTATTATCTAGAAGGATTTTAGCCTGTAGGCTTTCTAAGTTATTATTATTTTAAAGTAAGAAACATAACTTTTTAAGATGATCATAACTTACTTAAACATAATAATATCAAAAAAAAGCTACTTGGTGCCTTAGATTATTGTCTTATACTCGTATAATCTTTATAAGAGTTCAATCACTCTAATTTTTAAACTAATGGAGCTAAATGTGATCTGAGCTTAAAATGTACTATGTTATTCATTTCAGACATCCTCTTAAGTTGTCCCCCTACTGAATTGCGTCTGCAGTAGATAACTATTGTTGTCTCAGTACAGTTTTTTTCTACTGTACACAGGAAGTAGATACCAACCGATAATTTATTTTCGCGCGCCAATTTCGACACCTTTTGCTTCATGTACCTGAAGAATGCCGTTCGCTTCCTTAATGTCTCGTTGTACAGGTAGAGCACTCGTCGTTTCTCTCTCTTCCTGAAGAATATCGAGCAGATCAGTCTTTTCAGACGGCCCGAATACCCGGCGAATACAGTCATGGCGAACACCAACATTAATGTGCCGTATATCTTGTGCAGGTAATACGCATCCAACTTATGTGGGTTTGGGAGACACACTGTATGTATATATATATAAGTTAGAATACGTAAATAATATAACTTTCAGTATAATATTCTAGTGATAGGTATTATAAATCATAATAATACAAGTGTTGATGACAACTGCAAGTGTCCCCGAGGCCTGAGTATTTATTCAAGTAGTAAGAAGTACCTACTATACACATTACACACCTAGGATTTAAGGAGGCTTTTTTGATGTGGTTTGTAGACGTTGCTTCATGTTTGGTTTGTTTTAAAAAATACCTTATAATAATACAACCTACTATCTAGTATAAATGTATAATGTACTGAAGGTACAAAACTAAGTAGTGTATTGTTGGTTGCTTATTTACGGCGCAGCTTCACGATAATTGACTATAGTATTAGTTTCTTAGCGTATAACGTGAAAAAATATCAAATTTTGTATCGTTTTAATTTTAAAATATAAAAAATACTATATTTAATTTTAAAATCGCGGTAATAATTATGGTAGTATGTATGTACTATAAATCTATATTATATTTTAAAATATAGTAAGTTACTATTAACGGTTACGTAGCCAGACATTTTTCCATAAGGAGGCCCAACATTTTTTGGCCTCCCACTGCTTTTCGTACCCCTACCCCCTATCCCTATAACACAAAATCTATAAAAAAAATATTTCTTTTAACAACTTATTGTCTGAATTATTTAATAAGTTTAAGTGGACTCTATAGTGCTACAATCACATGTCGTGTTGTCTCCGTCTTACAAGTGTAAAACATAGCAAAAACTGTTTTGCTCTGTAAAGAACCGAAGAGGGCCCAGTCATAACTAAGACACAATATTTTCACTACATAAAAAAGAAAACATTGTTTTAGTTTTTTTTTTGATTTCAGAACTAAAAAAAAGTTATTTAAGTTTAAAAAACAAAAATATAATGTATTTTGAAAAAATAAAATAGATATTTCACATATAGTGTTCTAAACTATATTCAATATTGTATATATATTTAGAGTCAAATACAGCCTGAGTGGTTCTAGTGTTTTCCAGTTTTTAGTCTATTATTGGATGTGGTATCTCAGATTGTCGGGTAACAAATATTTATGAAATAAAATGTTGGAACTTAATTACAATTTTCGATTATTAATTATTTTTGTAAATAGTACCTACAATATACATCCGGGACTTAGGACAATCAAACGCCATAAAATTTAAGAAATTTAAAAATAAATTTGAGGAGACCAGTTCTAGGCCACTGACTTTTCTTAGAGGGCCCCATAATTCCTCCTTCTTTGGTGCAGTGCCTGGTTGTTAGGTTAAATCAAATAATACGGTAGGTACAGTAAGCGCGAGGTGTCGTATTCCCGTTTGCCATAACACATTAACAGACTTGTGTGCCTAATGTATATGTTTGTATAAAATATTAATTATTATAATATATTATTGTATAATGCACCATTACTATTAAGTATTTACTACACGTCAATGTGAACAATGCTTTTATCAGCTAAAATTTACTTAAAGACTCGGTGTATCGTTTGGCCACTTCCACAGTGTCAGTGTGCCACCTTTATACTTTATTCACATTAAAAAGAAACCTCGCCGGCCAACCGAGCGTAAGAGTACAGTATTCAGTGCGGATAGCAAATCCATAGTGGCCTGACCACCACTAGATGAAAACTGGTTCCTTCTTAACGTGAATAGAGTATAGGTACCGCAATAATGGCTATGAATCCTATGATCAATGATGTGATTGCCTAAGTTTCGGTATGTCGTAAGTGTTACCTACAGCAAATAATACATATTGCGCACTTACGAATTTGTCGGATGTACAGTATAATATTACCTATAATATACTAATATTGCCTACATTATGTTATATGGCTTATTAAATAGGTAAATGTACACGCATCGGCTGCCTTAACGATCGTATAATATGTACACTTACAATTATTCAGTGTTATAGGTACAGTCTTACGTCTATATTACTTTAAAAATATATACACACCCGACGTACTATACCTTGACATGAAACTAATTACGTACTTAATATTTGTCATCGAATGATGTCGGATAATGTGATCTCTACAAACAATATTTAGTAGGTAGGTTGTAGGTATAGGTACCGCGGGTTGGTCTCCACAAGATGTGATATTACGACTCCTTTGGGTTTAACGACGGCTATTAAAAGCTAACGATGGCGACGAATTAAATTAGACATTAATTTATAGTACTAAACCTGAAATATTATGTTGATATACACTACTCTCATCATGCTTATTTGTTTTTCCAGTCTGCGTATTCCATGTTATATTAATGTTATTATATCTCATTCTCTTGGACCTCGGTATTATTCCAATTACCTAATCGGGTATTCGGCATTCAACTCTTGGTGTGCAAATAATACTTATATATTACAATATTTACAGGTACACTTACATAATAATTTATTTAGAATAATTGTCTATTATTATGTTTTTTATGTTTAAAATAGGTACCTAAATAATTAGTAAGTATATTACATACATAATATGTAGGTACCCATCTATATGACACACAATATATTACATTGTATAATATAATAAATAGTTATTATTTGCTATGTAAATCATTACATAAAAATGAGTAAAATAAGTACTCATTATATTAGCTAGTGAGTCTGTGTAGCTGTGTAGTTACATAATAATTAATAACTAATATTATAATTTACTAAGCATTAATTGTTTAATATGATTGTTTAATCACAAATTAATGACCTGATATATTTTTCTATAAATATGTGATTATAATTTTGATTATTATGGTTGGCTAATGCGGCAATAAAGTAATCGTTGTAAAATATAATATTGATAGTTAAGTCTAGGATTATAAATTTGAACATACATGCATCTAGAACTATTTATAAACAAGACAATCTTCGATTTTGAAAATAGTTTAGACTATTTTTGTGTCATCCGTAAAATGAAGTATTTGATATGGAGAAACTATCCCATAGGAAGTGACTATCCCGAGGAATATCTCAACATGCCGAACTAAAGTGACAAACCGGGGCTTTGATTACTCAAATAGCTTATTATCCAGGATAGAAGTGGTTCACCGATATTTATACGATCTATAACTTGTATAAAATAAGAAACAACCGTGATTTATCAATGATTAAAAAACCTCTATAAATTCAATAGAAATTAAAAAATGTTTATTGTTCATTGACGAAAAATATGATGTGTGTTATATTGAATTTATAGGATGATTAATTCAGGATTATGCTCATTGCCAATCAGAACCCGTCGTTTAATTTTTAATTAATAAAGTAAAACAAATAATATAGTTGTTGTTGTCACTATTATACAAACTTATTATAAAATGTTTTGTATTTATTTTGTTTTGTTTTATTATCTTTAGACATTGTCTAGTTTTGTATAATGTTTAAGTGTAAATAAATAAATACATTTAAAGCCACTTAGACTCTATACTGTAAACTGGGTGTACCTAAATAGAAGTGCAAATTTGTTATTTAAGTTGGGGTTAGCGTTTTGTACAGTTTTTGAGTACCTTTCTTCTTAGTCAAAGGAATTTTAACTTCTACAAATACCCACGACTGAAAAATCGGTTGATGTTTACCATGTAGATAACATTTCGATATAATAATATGATAATGATATGAAAAAAACATTTTAAAAAAGGAATTTCATTTGAAAATCGTATACAGTCATCCAAGTTTCTTAAAAATATGAATTTTATTCTTGTCTACTATGTATATGATTTATAGTGACGTTTCCAAAATATGAACACGATAAATCAGGGTTCGCAAACGCGTTATTTTCAAACATTATGCAATAGTAGGTACTTGGTAAGTCGGATCTATGTACTAAAATGCATAATGGCTTGTAACGAATATAATGATATACCCACCCTTTGTAGCTTGTTAGGTTGTAGAGTATAAGGTGTTTTACTAACTTTCGTTACTAAGGTTGACGGTGATGTTTTTCTTGAAATTGAACCGATCCACGACAGACCTTAGTAAGTTAGCGATCATACCGGTGCCCTTGACTTTGATGTATAGGTTGTGGTGTCCGGTCTGGAAGTAATCGATTTTCGCGTGTCTCCTGATCACGTCCAATGCCTCGTAAAATACGATGTCCAATAAAACCAACGACGAGGCAGCAATAATTTCAAACACCAATTTTACCAATGACTTTAACTGAAACAGTAATATACGGATTTAACACAGTACCTACCTAATATAACTACCTGAAGTATTCAATATCTATATTAAATCCATATAGTCTAAGATTGATTTGCGTTCGGACAGTTCAAATTGTTTTGCTTTCAATCGTTAAAAGTATGTGGGCAAGTAGATGAAGTAGGTAATCGATCCGCTGTAGGTACATTAGGTGTCGAGTAAACCTCGATAGTTATTTTACCTCACCATTAAGTAAGTCATTGAAATTTATGTGTTGAACTTGAATTCAATAATACACCATGGCATACAAATAACGATTATGAGCGAAGACTATCTGTCACCTATATATTACCATATAGGTATATTTTAAGATAATATATTAACAATATATTTTAATATTGCTGTTTCAATAATTATTTATTTTACTATAAGAAATACAGTATGTTTTTTTATTATTTAACTGATAACATTGCATTTTTACAATATTAATATCAAATTATTATATTAGTATATTAATTTTTAATATCATATATTATTGTTTTAAATTTTTAGCCAATACAAGCTTAGGTAGGTACTACCAAACAGTGTGTATAGGTTTGAGGTATAAAATAGGCAATAGCTTAAAATTGATCAAAATATTTTGAAAATGCCATTATATATAGTCATTACTTATAAACATAAGTAATATTTGGAGGTAAAATATAATATAATTAAATAGGATACATAAGTTGACCTACAGTTATTTTGATAAAAATGTATTTTATTTCTTAATAACAAATTTATAACTACATAACTCTTATACAATTGTTATCAATTTTAAATATCAGCGCATGGCTGTAACTATTATAGTATTACTATTTTTTTTCAGTACACATACATTTTAATTTAATTAAATTATTTCAATAGTATGAAAACAATTTTAAACGTTGTAATGTCTGGACTTCAAAATTCTCCTCTTTGGATACGCCTTTGCTATTGATAAGTTTGCAAGGGGATGATTTTGATGAATTAATATTTTCGATCATATTTCAATTGAATTCTATAATAGAAGACGTGGACTGCTTACGACGATTATCATTAATATATTTATAACGTTTCGGTTTTAATCAAGTTGTACTTATATGAAGTCTCTTTTATGGTTTTATACGTATATTGATATTTCAATTGTAAATTCTTTTGATAAATCTATATTTTTGTGGACGTACAATGGACAAACAATTGAATAATAGTCTAGTGCGAGGTTTAAATATTTAATATGTAAAATTGAGTCTTTCCTAACCTAGTATCCTATATAGTATATCCTATACATGAGTGTTTTCAAGTTATAATATTATGTGAATATAGCATAATATAATTGTTTAAAATATCATCTAATAATAACATTTACTAAAATTAATGGTCAGGTATTGCATATATTTCCAATTTTTATACATAAAACGTAATTATAAATAATTATTTATTCCGAAGAAGTTTTGAAAAAAAAAACATTGCCAAACACACTACATTTTTAGTTGCAATGAAAAATGCATTCAGTCGTTATAGATATTATGGTATTATTTGTATTAAAATATTTAAATATGTATAAATGTATAATATTTAAATATGTATAAATGTATAATGTTTTATAATATCTTGCTTAGATATTTTTTAACAATCCAATATGATATTATTATAAGATAACAGAAAGATACTCATGACACCGGTGTAGCTAAATTGCCTATCCTAAACGCCATGGAATCATAATTCGTATTATTAAAATGTCGAATGATGACTTGCATCGAAATCTTGCATTCATGTATTAGCTTACAAGATAATTTAGTATCTTGTTATTTCCATCTTAAATCACTTTTTAGTTTATATACGGTGTATAATACAAAATCAAACTTAATTATATTATAATACCCACTACTAATAAGTTTAATAAAAAAATCCAAAGTGGTTAAAAACTGGGATACTTATTTAAAATTATTGATGAACCTGTACTGATTCTCGGTTCTTCGGTTATATCGGTTATTTGGAAATCAAATGAATCGATAACTATTGGTACCGGTTCTTTCTGGGTTTTCTTGTGGTCACAATGTTTGACGAGGCTTTTTTCGACATCTGGGTTGATTGTTGGTAAAAAGAAAAATAAACTCACATGCATATAAAATAAAAAATAAATAGTTTATTATCTATATTTGTGAACAGACTAAACCCAAAAAAAGTGAGAATGTCGGTGTTTAGGAACAAAAATCTAAGTACCTAATGAAAATGTATTAAAATAGTATAATATAATATAAATAAAAAATGATTAATTTATGATTATTTTCAAAGTTCTTTATAAATGAATTATATAATTTTTAGCTCTTATTTTCAATTTTTAATAATGTTTAAAAGAAGAACCGGTATCGAAACCGGTATCGATAACCGATAGTAATATTTTAAGAATCGAACAAAAACTGGAATCGATGATTTTTTAAGAACCATGTTAAAAACTATTTTCGACAATTGCAGCAACCGCCTACCAC
>PVMI01020977.1:1012-11082 GCA_008528875.1 Aulacorthum solani
GCCGAAGCAGAATCGTAATAATCTTATTATTGTCCACTGCTGCAGCACTATGGTGCAATATAAATTTTTTGCACAGAAGAAAACGAGGCATGTATGTTCGATAGACTATATTTCGACTTCCTGTACCGGTTGTATATTATAAAGTTTCACACGACGCCAATGAGAAAATAACAAAAAAATAAAAAACACGGTATAGGATTTCTGTACCGCTTGAATATCAGCCGAATGTTAATTGTGAAGGACGACGATGATAGCTGTATGGTAACGATACATAATATGAATGTGTGTGTAGTGTGTTTGAGTGTGTGTGTGTGTGTTTGATACCACAAATGAGACATAAGTGCACAACGAGTGAAACACTCGATTTTCGCACGCTCGGACATCGGTGCCGCCGTTCATCACGATAATACACTGTCTACTGCGAGATAAATGAATAAAATATAATGTAATATTAAGAGAAAATAAATAGTTCCAGTACGTAATAATTTAATATCATACCTGAATAATATGTGTGTGTGTGTGTGTGTGTGTGGTGTGTGTTGAGCGTGTGCGTGTAAATATGCATATAATATTATGTATAATTATATACTAATATTAGTATATTTTAGGCGGTAATTTTTGTGTTTTTTCCCACTTTTTTTCCTCATCGATTCCGGTAGGCATATCGTAATTAACTACTATAAACAGTTTTTTTCACGTGCATTGCAACCCCCTATATATAAAATATAGCATTATAATAAATACATGCAAATGTATATAAATATTTATATTCGTACAATCAAAAACTATATACGAAAAAACCAACATCAATATTAATATTGATATTGATATATTACATATTAAATTAGTATTCTGTTATATACATACTATATATAATTATATATTATTATTATTATTATTATTATTATTATTAATTATTATATTATCATCATGTTTTGAAAATGTGAAGAAAACAATTATCGTGTTAAAAAAAATGTACCAATGTTTATTTTTTAAGTTTAATATATTTTTTTCTCGTGTGCTTATGACTGTTAGCATTGTGTAATAATTTTTTTTGTTTTTCCTTTTTAAGCTTGGGATTATTAATTGTATTTTTTTGTTTTTATCCTTTTCCAAGGTCTTTGCGTGTATATGTATAATATATATGTGTGTATGATTTTTATCATTATATATGTATGTGAGAATCGAAAAAAAGAGAAAAAAATAATAAAAACTGTCTGATTATTGTAATGAAAATAAAATTACTGTCGTTTTTATTCAAAAAAAATATATATGTGATATGTCTATGATAACTCGCGGTTCGTACAACAACAATAATTTATCCACCATTATACACTTCCCCTTGTCCTGCGATCAGTCCCATGTCCTTTATTCCTTTATATGCGCTCGCCCGTTTAGTTAACGCCGCCGTGATAGATCGTTATGTGACGATGACGTACAACTGTAGTGGCGCAGTGACCCTCGGCGGCGTAGGTCGAGACGAACGCTCTGTATGTTTGAATCGACGACAGGACGATTTGATCCTGCGGCGGCGAGCAGGATACGGTTTTTCAATGCCATAGCGCAGCCGCCGCCGCCGCCGCCTCAGCAGCCGTCTGATGACCTACTTGTCCTGAGCGCCATAAAAACTAGCTCACTTTCCCGTGCGCCGAGAAACGCTGTGCGGCGGCCGTGCCATGACATCGGCATCGGCTGAAATTATCATTATTTTTGATATTTATCGTGACGCGCACTTGCGGCACAGACCACAGCGTCGGCTGTTTCGTGATATTATAATAAATTGTGAATTTTTTCACGAGAACTAGGACCGATTGACGACGACGGTTGATAACCAGCACTGGTTACGAACGGTGAACATCATGATAACATTATCGTCTCGGCGGGACGAGTGGTAGACGACGATAGAGTGGTGGTGACTCGACGACTTCTGCAGTCGAGTGCAGCGAGTGAAACGACGTGGACGCACTACACTCGGCGCCGGCTATAAACGGTCGCACATTATTTACATAAACCGATTAACCGCATAAAAATTACCCAATTGATGTACTTGATGTACAATAACAGTAGCATTGATTGCAAATATCAATATCGGTGATAGTATGGACTGTAGAGTATTGTTCGTAGAAACGGCAGTGTGTGGTCGTCGCCGTGCGGGCGAGGCGCGTCGTCGACGGTATTGACCTTGAGACGAGATTACAACAATGCAACCGTCGATAACGCACACACACACACACACACGTTTATAATTTTTCAATAATACCTAAAAATTATTATTATATATTTTATGTACAACGATGATATTATTATTGTGATGTCGTGTGCGGCTGCGGCAACCGCGCGGTATAGACCGTAAACGAATTGATAAGATGAATACCACCTCCGCCGGGCCACGAGGAAAGTGAACGTTTTGAACTCGTCCGCGATAATACGCGTATTATGTACGATGATAATATTATATGGCGTGCGAGCGATTATATAAATGAAAACCGTTTGCCGTTTGAGCGGGGTCGAACTCTCGACTGGCGGCTTTTGCCGCCAGTTTATTGTTATTAATCGTTATTAATTATTGTTGTTAATACGACACCACGCGATGCACTTGTGGTGGGTGGGTATGCGATAGGGGTGGGCCCGGGATTCGAAATTACTGGTGCCAGTGGTCAAACGTGATCAATCGTTTACGGTTTTCCAGTGGTGAAGGTGGCGCCTTGTACACAATAATACGTATGCTGACGAACCCGACGAAAGCTCAGTAATATGTATAATAATGACTATCGCAATCATGTTTTAGTTCAACGGAAGAAAGTTATTTCAATTCCAGATAAACCATCGGCTGTAGACTACGGTTCNNGTTCCGGCCACTATGAAAACTTGTGGGCACTCGTACACCTGCTGATCGTTTACGGTTATTTTGTTCAATTGCATACAATATGGTTATTATAATTCAGTGTAGTCGTTATACAATGTGATCGTACAGACTTACCGATTGTGACTAGGTGGCCTATTAGCACCCTCAAATCCTTCCAGATGAAAAATAATGAATCCCAGAATTTCGTGTTTGGCGCCTGTGAATTTATAAGTAATTTTTAATAGAGGTACCTTGGTAGGCAAAAGGTATATAACAACAACTATTTTTTAATATATAATTATGATTGGCATATTTTTTTATATAGCTTTGGCTGGGGCAGTTTTTTGATAATATATTATTATAATTGTATGCGTAAACCTACCTAAGCACATATTATACTGTAAGATAAATAATAATAAGCCGCTACACTAGGCCTGGAATTCGGGATTGTGTTAAAGATAAATGATAATATTGTCAGTGATTAGTCTCATATGTATATGAGGTGGGCCACCTCGATCAACCGTTTACCAATGATCAGTGTTATTTAAACTTAAAAACGGCAAATCGTGGAGGGGGGTGACACCTTGTACACAATAATAAGTGCATTGGTGAACGTTAAGAAAGCACGGGACTATAATATTATAACAATAATGACGATTAATATCATTGTATTATACTGTACAGTGAAAGAAAGTTATGTACGGAGGCAATTCGAAATAAACGTGAACCGGCTGAAGAGTCAGACTATGGCGACTCGACGGATGAGCTGTAACTTTTAAGTACTCGAACAGCTGACCGTTTACGGTTATTTTGTTGTATTGTATATACATGGTCATATTATTAAAATTATTCAGAGCAGTTGTATTATAATATTATATTATATACTGCTGCAGGTGCTCTTTCAATAGTGTATTGTACAAGTAACAGACGTGTGAATGGACTAAGTACCTATATAATATATTATGGATACGTTGTATACTTATAAGGAATCCCCGTGCCTCCTACCACTGATCCGTTGGACGCCCCCACCCCCAAACGGAACAGTTTCCACCAGACAAAAAATTTAAAGTAAAAATATTAAACATTTATATACAATGAAAATCAATAAATCCACAATAATAGTTGATTTCGCATATTCATAAATATGATTCAAACTCGAATGTCATATAAAAATACTAATACTAATACAAAATTAAATAATATCAATCAAAACAATTATACATACCAAACTAATGAAGATCAAATAATAATTAGTCAATACATATAGCCTATAGGTACAATAATAAATTTAGATTTTAGATGAAATATAATTCTGCCTTACAGTCATTGCTTTTCATCTCGTCATGAAATAGTTTTGCTGGTCGTTCAGGAAGCTGTTCTAAAACTTTTCGTTTTAAATTGTTGCTGAGGATCTGTTGATCTTTTTCTCCAATCTTTAACTGATAATTAATTAAAATGGGAAGTACCGAATGCGTTAAAATTAATATTTTTAAACACTACTTAAATCGATATAATAACGATAGTACATGCACAACTATCGATATATTAATTAATAATCTAGGCATGCTATAGGAGGCAATTCGATTGTCACCAAAAAACATGTGCATGAAAAGGCAGGGGGCGACGTCCAAATACCACTTATAAGTAATATTAGTTATACACTTATATGTTTTTGTCGTATGATATTGCACTCGTTCTCGATTATTTACCGTACACATTTTTTTTTATTATGATATTCTAATATATTACCCATTGACAACGGCTGTTGCTGATAAAAATTTTAATTTTTGGAACTTGCTGAAAACCAATTATGTTCTATTGTCATTTTCCTGGATACCGTCTTCGAAGCACAAGTCGGAGTTCAAGTGTATATTATAACGTTAGTATACGTTCCACGAACAAACCTGTTGAAGAGTCAACTTCAAAAGCAATGAATATAACAAAACGAATATTGTGCGATGAGATCGTATACATCGTATACTGATGTACGGATGATAATACATTTTTTAAAATTATTTTTGATTTGAAATTTCAGCAGCTAAGGACATTATTTTTTACAAATTTTACAATGTATTGCATTAGATTATATTTTTAATCATAAGTATGTTTTTGGGCTAGGTATACGTATTATTTTTATTTTCTAACCAATTTTGAGTAAAGCTTTGTTTATTTGTTATCACCATAGAAACGAATAAGACATAAAAATTACCTAATATATACATATCGATGATCCATAAATTGTCTTCAAAAAGGAAAATATCAAGTAGCGTGCTACGTTTATGGCATACGATCACTGCCTTTTAATCGAATAGGTTTTTTTCAAATGTACCTATTTAATATTTTTAAATAATATACTGTATTATGTACATAGGAGAGATATTATTTCTAAATTGTTTGTCCCATCCGATTGTTTTGAGGAATAAGGAGGTAGTCATTTGATATGATTGGTCCATGGATTCTTAAAAGTTTCAGTTGTGTTTGAGTCTAAGTGCTTCTTCGCAGGATCTGCATTCTGTGAAAATGTGTTTTACTGTCATTGTCAATATAAGTAATTTATAATATACAATATGCAAGCATATGATATCAATAACTATTGTATAATTTATGATGACCATGTTTTCCATGCACGGCTCTGGTGGGTTTTCGGCAGTCGATATGCATATTATTATAATTTTATGAGTACCTAACATAGTACAATGGGATAATGTAGCGACTTGTAAGTTGTTTCAATGGAAAACACCTTTATGTTATTCATATATATTATATATTAATATATATAATATTAAGTGCACAATAAGATTGGTCGGAGGAGCGGTTTTTATAAAGCATTACCATTTACTTGGTGTACAGTATATATGTTATATAGCTGTGCAGACGTCGTTATTATAATACCGTATTATATAGCATGCTACTGCCACAGTGTTTTTGTACGTACGTTTTTCTTCGAAACAGCGAGACACAAGGGCCAGAGTTTAACTCGCATTGCTGAGTATGCCGAGTACAATAAAATAATATACTTGGATACTATCGGACCAACATAACAATCGTATAAATAACGCGGACAACGTTAGGGGATGTCGGGTGCGTTTTCGAGTAAGGACCCCTACCGAGTCGTATCGTACGAATGCATTATACCTACACGTTTCGGTGCCACTGAAGTAGCGCACAACCAACGTATTATTAAATAGATATAAGGCGGAAAAACTTAACGAAAAATGCCAAAAGAAAAAAATAAATACCAATCGAAAAAAACCCAATATAATAAATATAATATAAGGTAATATACCTAAATAATGAAATAATAATATCATATTTTAGTTGGTAGGTATAATCACAAAATATAAACTAA
The DNA here is from genome assembly GCA_008528875.1 of Aulacorthum solani. NCBI lineage: Eukaryota > Metazoa > Arthropoda > Insecta > Hemiptera > Aphididae > Aulacorthum > Aulacorthum solani. Next base: position 7,207 of record PVMI01020977.1, read on the forward strand.
AATCATTCTGAAGTGTTAGCAATGATTGACATAGTTGTGATATTGTGTTATGATAGAATATAAACTTATTACAACTTACACTTACAACTTATTTGTGTAGCTGCTTAGATCTTTTATATAATATTTTATTGTAAAACAAGGAAATCGCAAAATCAGACGAGGATAGGTACAGAGAATGTTATTTACAATTGATATAATATGTATACCTACTTTAAATGTTCTTAAGAAATTCTGGTAAACACTAAACCGTACCTACTGGCTACTATAATATACCTATGCGTAGATGTTCAAAACAATTCACATAACATTGCACTGCTATTGAGGATATTATGCAGCAGATTATTCTCTATTTAAATTTAATATATCATAATATTATTTAATAATTATTACTAACATCTAGTATAAAAATATATACTCATTGTAGTAATTTTTATTCTAGTACTTTTTAGTTTTGTTTTTTTTTTTTGTTCAAAATATTAAACAGTAGGCATTTACTTATATTTATAGCCTCATCAATATTATATCATTGCGTACAGCCAATGGGAATATGGAATCCATAGTTTTTATTGAGTAGTACTTATAGTTATTTATGTATTATTATACATATATTTATAGTTCCTAAATGATTATATTATCTAATGTCTATGTAATAAATTGGTCAAAATAAACAAATATATATTTTGTAATAAATAAATAAATATTTAAATGTCTTTAGTTATTTTTTTATTGTGATAGGAGGATTTTTGGTATTTATACTATTTTATAGTTTACAGTTTTTTTTTGATGGTTATTTTACGCGGGATTCATCAAATAGTGTGGGTTAAGTTTATAATATACTACATAGTATTAAAATACATGTTTTACCGATTGCAGTCCCATGCACTTGATGCGAAAGTAGGTAAGTCGTAACTCATAAGTACTAAGTGTCCATAAGTATAAAATATATTTTTATACCCGTACAGTCGTACAGGTGTTCAAATGACCGTTGACGATGATCGGATGCAGCACCTGCAAGTTAAGACGCATTTAAGCCAAATACCGATAGGTACGTAATAAAATTACATATTATAGAAATTCAGGCCCGGCCGTATCATTATAAATTATATACGTCTCTCTCGCCACTCACAACCACAGCGATATGTATACAGTTATCGTCCGACCTGCGAGACTTCTGTGCACGCATAATAAATATAATATTATAATATACGAGCGCGTGCGTTCTAAATAACGCACGTGTCTGCGATAGTATAACCGTACTGTATATATAGGTACAGACAGCTGAACACATAGATTATTATTATAATGTTATTAAATAAAAAACAGAATCTGATGGCTAATGGGTAGTGGCTGTATAGGAGACAATAGTAGTTTATTGTGCGAAGACCACGCGCGAGCTCTTGCGTTGTTGGCAAGGCGAGACTGCAGCTGCACGTTCACTCTGGGACCTCAGCAAAATATCGGTTCGGGTTTTGGCAAGCGAAAAACAACGATTTCGATTTCGTTTCCGATTCCGGTTTGAAAAACTTTCGATCGGCAACCGGTTTTCGTCGCCGGTTCTAAAATACTTTTGGCAACTTTTGCCCCCCTCCCACCTAAGGTATCGAATAGATCCGATTTTTTATGCCGTAAACCGCTGTCAACGCATTGAAGAGATTAAAACGTTTTTCGCACACTATAAAACGGGCCAACAGAACTTTGAATAAAATACATCGCCGCAAAGGCCAATACGCATTCACCACCACCCACCCCCCCAGAATTTAAAAATCACTTAAATCTACGTATCGATCGATACGTCGCGTGTCATCCTGTTTAATTTCTTCGTTTTAAACTTCCGACCGGCAGATTAGTGAGGCATATGATATTGTTATCAGTAGATACCTATCTATATAGTTCTGAACAAGTAATAAAAGAAACTATAGAGATTTACATTTTTTTTTATCTTCTGCAGCTCGTTGTATTGTACTCGTTGTATTTTAGTTTTACCAAAAGATCTCATTATAGTTTTTTTATTATTCTACGAGGTTGCTGTATATAACAATATTATAATGACGTGGGCGCTGCTATCTTGTCGACCAAACTTTTCGAACTTTTAAAATCGATTTATCTACTTAGCGTCTTTTTCTCGTCCTCCTTTATATAATATAGCATCATCGAACGTCGTCTATATGTTAAATGACATGAATACCTATACAACAATAAATCTGGTATAATATTATGTGATACGTGATTTATTTTTAAATTATTTGACTCGAAGGCAAAATTAATTATCATTTGGGTCGCAATTAATTATTATTTCCCGGCGTGAGTATGCACAGTATGTATATACCACACATAGTCAATAATAATTTAGTATAATAATTTTTTAGTTACCATAATATACTATGACTGCAGTTGGTATAATATGTATAATAATAATATAAATTATGAGTAGGTTAGACCCTAGACCTAAGTCTGATGTCAGTCAACAGTCGTCTACACTAATCTAGACGGCGACAAGGGATTGCGTAAACATATATTTATAAATTATAATAGTTACGCACCTATATATTATTCATAATAATACATCAAATGCTTAATGGTATTGTTATAATGAGTTTTAAAACATAAATTAATTAAACAAATACATGGGCACATATTATGGCCTTGGGAAAACGGCACCTGCTGCAGCCCAAGTGTCGGTTATAACTTATAATATTATTGCATATGTCATATTATATTGCTTTCATCATATTATATGTACCTACTAATATTTGGATACATAAAAATTAAATTTCTGCGTTGTATCACGTACCCATTTTATAAAACGATATTTTTAAGCTTATTAAAATTATTATTTTGCCTCTCGATTTTACAGGAAATCATTTTGCGCAAACAATGATAATCATAAGCACTTTTGCAATGATTAATAATAATTATACATAACATCGCAGTATAGGAATTCATTAATTTTTTTATCTAATCTGTATATAGTCTACAAAGCATATGGGATACTATAAAATATTAAATTATAATACTATATCGTATATTATGTATAATGATATATCCAATACACCCATAATATCCTTTATAAATCGACGACCCTGGGACTGTAACAAATCTGCAGTAGTTATCAAGACTTTATGCCTACAAAAACCACATTATGAATTAATATTGAAATAAGCTATTGGAAAATATTGAACAAAGCTTAAAAATTGTTTTTCTCAACTCTTGTCACGCGTCTTATCTGTAGTTCAATGAGATGAAAAAATTTGAAATAGAATATAATTTCAAAAGACATGCTAATAGTGACATGTCCTAGATGGCTAGATGGCCGTCATGATAACGTCCTCGACGGTAATGGCACATTATAGGTATAAAGTTTTGCGATGCGTTTGATCTTATTACTCGCAGTCATTTAGCGATTTGGTCAGTATTGAGTGCCTTCAAGCAATTTGTGATGTACCCAGCTGCTACTGCTGCTGCAGGTTTTGGTAGTGTTATTGCTGTGGTGGTAGTTAGCTGTTGGTAATCACTGCACGTCGCGTTCTCAATAAATTTGTATACGTTTTCGATACCTTTGATATGTTCCACGATCATCTTTCCGCTCAATGATTTGGTCTGTAGAGTCAAATGCATGATCTACAACAACGACGACGTGATTTGACAGTGCAGCAGTTGAGGTGAATTTTGGAGGTGGTTTTATGGGAGGTGGTTGAAGACGGTGGTCGCCACAACCTCGGCCGAATCCTTGGGCAGGGCTCGGAACTTTTTGCTTACCCAGCTCATCAACTAGTTGGTGTCGTTTATAAAGCGATGACGCTTGGAGCAAGCTCATCAGTACCTGCATTTCCTTAATAGCCGCAGGTTGGTGTGAGTCTGCTGAAAAGGACAACTCGA
>PVMI01020978.1:0-10726 GCA_008528875.1 Aulacorthum solani
CCCACAAAAAAAAAAAAAAAAAAAAAAAAAAAAAGGTTAGGGTAGCTAAGGATAGGTTAGGTTAGGTTAGGTTAGGTTAGGTTAGGTTAGGTTAGGTTAGGTTAGGTTCTCCCTCGATGGGACCCACCTTGACGCGGTGGGGGAGCTTGCGGACCCTTAATGGGTTTTACTAAGCGGTTCCATACCCGGCTGTGACCTTAACCGGTTGGAGTCGGAGCATAGAGAGCCCGTCCTTAGCTTCACTGGTAGGGACTGGCAGGCCCGGAGCCAGCCTGCAAACACCTGCAAAGGCTCTGAACCGGCCCTGACCTTAACCAGTCGGGGCCGGCAAGGTGGGAGGTAGCCTGCTCCCGGATGAGCAAAGCCCTAAGGGAAGGAAATCCCCGACAGAAAAAACCAGGCTAGAACTGTCCTCAACAGTCTTTCCGGAACGCGATCAACTCCAGGGAAGCGGCAAGATCAGGATTCAACGGACTAGACAGGACGCAACGATTGACCAGTAACCCCCCGCCAAGGCACCGACCATCTGCGTAGGGTGAACGTACAACAAAAGGTAAATACTACCCCAGGTGGTGAACCGGCTGAGCCGGGGAATCCACTCTCAGAGGAGACAGGCCCCACGGATTCTGGGGGGGGGCCATTCATCAATCGTTCCTACATCTGTAACCACGGGAAATTCTAAAACGAACACGGAAACTGGAAAAACTGGAGACAATTCGATAACACGCCCGCAAGCAGAGGCCAAATACACTAAACTGTTGGGTGATACGCAGGCATATCTGGAGGCGCTGGAAGGAGCAGTACAGGCTGCTCCCAATACCAAAACTGACATTAAAACTGGCATCAGGGCCCTAGGCCTATGCTTCAGAGAATTCCAAAGCAGCGCTAGGATGATCGGCATGACCAGGAACCCCGATGCAACCGAACAACGCGTTCGGAACCTGCAGCACCAGCAGCAATTTCAGCACGCCCAAACAACGAAGCTAATTAGTGCTATTCGTGAAGAACAATTGCAGCACCAGCAGAGCATACTGCTGAAGATAGAATCTATCCAAAAGCAGCATGTAGTGGGCCATGGCGACGACACACAAGGTACATCAGATATGCTAAGCAGCCAGGACGAACGGCTGGCATGTCAAGACCGTAAACTCGACCAAATTATATCTGCCCTGGATCTAATGCCTCGTCCACTAGCTGACATACCACATCAGCAGAAGCATCAGCAGCCTGAGAAGCGCACTAAACAGTCAACGCTGCTCCCAGAACAGCATATCACGCGTCCGAAAAGCCAGCGGCGGAAACGACAGCAAAGTCTGCAGAACCAAACGTATGAACGACAGGCATCCGAACAGGTGCAGGAGCAAGGACTTGACCAGGAGCAGCTACAACCCCAGCTGCAGCCCCTGTGGAGCCAGGTGGTTGGAAGATCTCGCAAGGCGAACAAAGGGAATCCTCCCTCTCCCACTCCAAGGGCTCAGCCTTCGGCCGCAGAGAAAATCGCCCTGCTGCGGCGCAGGGCCCCAAAAACTGCCGCGGTCACGATCGACCCCCGGGGCGACGGAGGTTCACTCGCCGCCCTGATGAAAAAGATAGCCGGGGCAATTAATCTCCATTCCCTCGGAATCAACGTACTAATGACGAGGAAAACTAGGACCTGCAGCATCCTGCTCGAAGTTGAAGGGGCAGACAAAGCCGACCTCCTGGCTGAAAAGATCCGGGTGGTGGCCGGTGACACAGCGAGAGTCAGGCTCCCGGTCCCCCGGACTGCTGTACAATTACTGGGCATCCCGGAGTGGGCTGAGACTGGAGAGGTCGTTGACGTACTCAAGCGCACGGGCATTCCCGACGTCGTAGCTGACGACGTTAAAATATGGAGGAATTCTGGCGGCCGTGCAGAAATGGTGGCTAGCTTGAGCCTACCTCTCAAGGACGCCATTGTGTTGGCGGAGAGCAAGGCAATCGTTGTAGGGTGGACGAAATGCAGGGTCAAGTTGCTGGATAAACGCCAACCCACCTGCTATAGATGCCAGCAGAAAGGCCATCTTGCTGCTGAGTGCCAGAACGAGGCGAAGGCGCGACGCTGCCACAGGTGTCAAGGCGAAGATCACCTTGTTAGTGCTTGCACGCGTAAACAACATCAGAAGCAGCCTGCTAGGGTTAGGGACCCTCAGGCCCCAACGCCGAACCGCGGAGAGGCGGAACCGTCGGTTGAACCGCCGGTGGCGAACCTCGACATTCCCAAATGATGGAGCTAAGCTTCATCCAAAGCAACCTCAACCATTGTAGTGCGGCTCAAGACCTGATAGTCCAATACATGGTTGAGGAGAAGATTGACGTCGCGCTCATATGCGACCCCTACAGAATCGATGCACACTCAACATCCTGGATCGCCAGCACAAGCACAAACAGGGCGGCTATCTTCATCACGAGCAATGGAGTAACAATCGCTAACGTGGTTCGCGATCCCGAATTTATTTCCGCTCGACTCAACGGCGTGCAGGTATACTGCTGCTACGCCTCACCCAATCGAAGCCTACAGGAATTCAACAATTTTCTTCAACGACTGGAGGACAGCTTAAGGTCCATCGAACAAGGAGTGCCAGCCCTGGTCACCGGGGACTTCAATGCGAGATCCGCTGCTTGGGGTGACTGGGTGGACAACCAGAGAGGCGAAGAGCTGTGCACACTATTCGAGTCACTCAATCTGGTCGTTCTGAACGAAGGCTCCACCCCCACTTTCCCCAGAGGCACTGGCTCCATCGTCGATGTCTCGGCAGCATCCGAGCCACCACAGATCCGGTGGCACCGTTTACCGCGGCCGAGGTGGACATGGCGGTTGTCAGAGCTGGTGGCAGGAACAAAGCTCCCGGCCCCGACGGAATCACCAGCAAGATCCTCCTGGCAGTGCATAGGGCCTACCCGCACACCCTGCTGGACCTGTACAACTCCTGCCTCCGGAGCGGAATCTTCCCGGCTGAATGGAAGTATTCCAGAGTTGTGCTCCTGAAGAAAGGGAACAAGCCGGATGGGGTCCCATCCTCTTACAGGCCCCTCTGCCTTCTGAATGATGCTGGTAAGCTCCTCGAGTTCCTTCTTGCCCGGAAACTGGAGGAGCACATTGAAGGCACCAGAGGACTATCCCACAACCAATACGGCTTCAGGAAAGGGAGTTCTACCGATGATGTGGTCATCCAGCTGCATAACACCATCGTCCATGGAATCGAGTTCGGCAAGTTCGCCCTGGCGGTCAGCATCGACATTAAGAACGCCTTCAACTCGGTGAAATGGTCAGACATTTTGGCAGCACTGACCAGACGGAGAGTCCCACAGCACCTCCTCAACATGTTCCGCTCGTATTTTTCGGGTAGATCGGGGACGGTGCTGGCGAACTGCGCCCAGGGAGGCACGGTGGGAGTCACTGTTTCTGGAGGAGTTCCCCAGGGCTCAGTGGTTGGTCCTCTTCTATGGAACATCACGTTCGACACCGTTCTCGGAACCGACTTACCAAACGGTGCCAAACTGCTGGGCTTTGCCGACGACACGCTCGTAGTGACCTGTGCCAAGATGGTCAACGAGCTGGAGCAGTTGACCAACTGTGCGCTATCGCTGGTGGAAGAGCGCATCGCTAACCTCGGCCTCCAGATCTCTGCCGAAAAAACTGAAGCGGTCATGTTCACACACAGATACAAGTATACAGAACCAGAAATCCGACTGTGCGGAAAACTGAGATGTCCTACCTCGGGATTGTAGTGGACAGGACACTACTGTTCAAGAGCCAGATCAAGGCAGCCACAACAAAGGCGGCGGAAATCAGCACGCGACTCGCCAGGATAATGCCGAATGTCGGCGGGCCGCTCGAGGACAGGCGGCGCCTTCTATCTGCAGTAGTGCACTCCGTGCTACTATACGGCGCTCCAGCCTGGGCGCACACAATGGACGTCGTACCTGGTAATGTGCGTCTCCTCAACAGGGCTCAGCGCAGAGTGTTGATCCGGAGCATCTGCGCCTACAGTACAGTCTCCTACTTGGCGGTCAACGCAATCTCAGCGACCCCACCGGCAGACCTTCTTGCCAAGGAAAGGGAGATGACGTTCGCAATCAGGCGAGCGGCAACAGCCGTCACCACCACTGGGGCAGAACCCAAAAACCTCACCCTCGACATGTGGCAGGAGAGATGGTCTGCTGGAGAGACTGGCGGCTGGACCAGACAACTAATCCCAGACGTCCGTAGCTGGTACAACAGAAGGCACGGTCGGACCAACTTCCACCTCACCCAATTCCTATCAGGGCACGGGTGCTTTGGTCAGTACCTCCACCGGATCCGAAAGGTCACAGACCCCACGTGCGTCGACAGCCAAGCGCCCGTGGATGACGCAGAGCACGCGTTCTTCGTGTGCGACCGCTGGTGGCGGCAGAGAAGTGATCTCGAGACCAATATTCGGGAAAAGTTCACCCCAGAGTCAGCGGTCCAAAGCATACTGGAATCATCCACCAACTGATCGGCCGTTGATTCGTATGTCAACCTCGTTCTGGCAGCCAGAGAAGAAGAGGAGAGAGAGCGCCAACGAAGATAAACCCTTTAGTTAAGTTGTTTATTGTTGTGGGCCGAAAGCCGTTGTATTTTGATGGTATAGGGCCATCACTTTGTAGTAATTTTGTAATTTGTAATTACATTGTAATAATTCTGTATTTGTATTAAATAAACGATGCAGGGGAGCTGGCGAATTGCCCCACCAGGTATTTCCGGCCCCCTGCGATACCGTAAAAAAAAAAAAGGATGTCATCGTAGAAAACGTTGCACAATGTGGGGCCGAGGACCGACCCCTGCGGGACACCCCCTGTGACCGGTCTGTCGGTACTGTTCCCATCAGATGTTATAATGGTAATTGTACGATCCTCCATGTATGACCGTAACATTTCTAGAAGGTATCGAGAGACTCCTCTGCGTCGAAGAGCCTCATCAACGTGCTTCCATGGCGCAGAGTTGAAGGCATTCTGAACGTCAAGTGCCACCAGAACGCATTGTTCCTGATTTCTTGAGGGTCCATGGTTGGCCCACTTTTAATTTTACCTAGTAGCTTCTTTTCGACATCGTATGACATTTTTAAAATGCGTGCCTTGCTGTATTGATCGGCAATAGCATATTGTAATCTTCTTCTTGGCATTTTCACCGAAACTTTGTAGCTATCAGCAAGCAATGCTTAAATAATGTTTTGCCGATACTGTGTGCTTTTTTTAACTTAACGATCAGTTGTGAGATATCAAATGATGCAGTTAGTACTTGTTGAGACAATGAAACACTTGCATCTCTTGGTCGGAGTTTCATTTTCTTTAAGCTTTTACACTTTTCATCAAAAAATTCTAGTGATTGTTCTTTGAGAGGAGGATGAACCGCATGCAAATTCCGCTGTATCTTTACTGGTTTAAAAGCATCATTACGAAGCAAAATAGTTCATATCACATACTCGGGTCTTTTTTCTCGATTTATTTCAATTTCAGTGAATCCATGTTTAATATAACTAGCATCATATTTAATCTTCCGTAACATAACCCTAACTATTTCTGACTAGGTTCCGCAAAAAAATCACTTACATGTAAACACTTTCAATTTATTTAACAGTGTACTGAGTGGTTATCAAACGAATAACGAGCGCATACAGAATTAATGTCTTTATTACTCTAATACCTACACACTTATAAAAGTGGAAAATACCTATAGATCGTTGTCAGCAAAAAAGATAATAATATTATACGGTTCCTCAATAAGTTGAAATTTGTTCACTATTTAAAAAAAAAATAATAATAATAATTTCTAATAGAAATTGAAGAAAAAATGTATAGGACCATGAACCACATATGACTGGCCCACGGACCACCAGTTAGGAAACACTGGCCTGTTCCAATAATTTAAATTATAGTAAATAGGCATATAATATAAAAATGTTTGTAAGCTCTAAATTAATTAAAATAGTGTATTTTGAAATAAATGGAAATGGTTCATGTTGAAATAAACTATGGATGGAAATGGCAGTTTATTAATGGCAGTTTTGAACAAAATGGCAATTTTCACATCGAGTTTTATCGAGGAAATAGTCCATTTTGTTAATTAATCACTCCATTCGATTTGCTTTTCTACATAAATTCCCATGTATAACTCAATTTAGACGAAAATGGAAATAGACAGTTTTGGAAAATAATCCTTCAATAATTCGTTTGTGGACAATAAGTTTTAATCAAACAAGACTATGATCGGTTTAAATATATTATTAAATCTTATTATAACAAGCTATGCTCATGCTTATGAGTTATGATTGATGGTGGTGTACTGGTGTATAGTATCTGGGAAAGTAGACTACGGCAACATTCGGACTACGGCTATATTACAATCATGGGCTGTTAACTCGTATTCACAAATTGTTGACGTCTAAATAGATAAAAGTGGTGTCAATGTACAAACATTGAGAGTACGCAATTTGGTGGTACTAACAGGTTCTAAAGTTATGTGAAAAATTACATTTAGATACAATATTTCATTTCTTCCGTGTCACAGAAAACTAATAAAATGTTGCCCGTTTTTTTAATAAGTTTCTTCAAGCTCAAGTAGTTCCATGCGTAATGTCATCACCAATACGTGTTGTATTGAGCTGCAAAAGTCGGAATCGAATTTCAAAACACTGTTTCCCCAAAAATAGTATACCACGATTTGTAGTGTGGGTTCAGAGGTGCGGTAATCCAAAATTAATGACCATAACACCCGAGCAAATACACAAAAGTTATTTGGTTTGTGATTTTCATTTTAATACAGATTGTTTAGGGAGGGGACAAAATCACTGAAACATAATGCTATTCCAACATTATGTCTACCAGTTAGTGAGTTATATATTGTGTGAACCATATTTATGTTAAATGTTTGTGTTAAATATTAAAAAGATATATATGATACATTGATACGTAACTTTAAACAAATGATATCAATGTACATACTCGATCATAAACATGTGACATTAAGCTGGAAACGCACTGGCTGCAACATTTTGTTGCGAAACGTCTTGCAACGTAGTTCAATGTTGCACGTTCCGCATTTTCTGTAGAATCAAATGAGACTGGTGCGCACTGCGTGTAACATTGACCCGAAACGTTGTGTAACATTGACTCGAAACGTTGTGCAACATTGACTCGAAACGTTGTGCAACGTATTTCAACACGAAATCGTCGTTGCGCTGCCGAAGACTCTTGCATCAGTTTGTTCGCAACGCCCATAGTGCGTTCATGTTTATACTGTGTTAATATTATAAATATTAAAATAGTAAAAACAATTTTACTTATATTTATTTATACTTGTACTTATACTTAAATATGGATGTTGACGCTGATCGACTGCTCAAGCTAATTGAGGCTCGACCCTCCACATATAATTTTAATTTAAAAAAACATCACAACCAGGACGTCACAAACCAATTGTGGAGCGAGATTGGACAAGAATTAAATATTATAGGCACATTATTTACTGTTATTGTCAGGAGAAGGATATGAAAGAAAAAATTGAGAAAGTTAGAGGAAAATGACGTGGTGGTGATAAATAAATAATAATAATATAATATAAATATATTTATATATTAGTTACAGAATGTGAATTATAAATATTAAAGTGATAAAAACAACTTATAACAATAGCTATAATGTTTTATAATTTTTTTTAAATATCTTGAACGTCTAAAGTCTAGCCATATACTCTTGCCATGATACTGAACCAATTGGCGAAACGAAATAATCAACGAAATTTTCTCGAACTTGATATGCATTTCGGGAAGCTCTTGCTCTTGTCGATTCCCTGCTTACGTCACACTCTTTTACATTTATCATTTCACTGTGTATATCATTAATTATTCCTTCTTTCTTTCTAATCATATTGTGTAACACACAACAAGCCAAAGTTATTGTTGTTGCAAAATCAGGGTGGGCTAACATAGGCCGTTGGAGAATATGAAATTTTTTTGACATCATTCCGAATGCATATTCCACAATCTGACAAGCGTCTGTAGTTATAAATTTTTTTTTTGTCTGACGTGAGTGATGATCGAGCAAAAGGTTTCATCATATTTTTATTCAACGAATAAACACTATCTGCCAAAATTACACAAGGAAATGTAATTTCTTTTGCGGGATCTATTTTTCGTGGCTGTGGCAAGTTCAATGTTTGCTCGATAAATTCTTCCCCAAATTTGAAGTAGCAAATACACCTCCATCACTGTGTGTTTCCGCTTCTCCTACGTATATAAATAAAAAATTACCCTCCGCATCAACCACGGCTTGTAGTACTATTGAATTATAATTTTTATAATTGTAATAAGCCGATCCTCCGTGGTATGGCTGTTGAATACTTAAGTGTTTACCATCCACGCTGCCACAAACGTTTGGATAGTTCCATAATTTCTCAAACTATTCGGAAATAATATTTCGCCACTTTTCTGGAGTATTGTTAGTTATTAAATAAATAGGAGAAAATACTTCCCATATAGCTATGCAAGTTTCATTTATTATTTGTCGTGCTGTCGTAGCACCAATACGCATATTGTAGTGGATGTTTTTAAAACAATCGCCAGTTGCGATAAATCTGAAAAAGGGTTATAGTTCAATTTATAAACTTGATTAAATTATCATTTTATTTTTAACATTTTTAAAATTAAATTAAATATTAATTATTATTAAATTTTAATCATTGAACTTTAAAAATATCATTATTGTTATTTCGGTTTTAGCTATTCAATGTAAGTCCAAATGACATTCCTTAAAAACAGCTTACTCTTGATATCTCCGAGAAAAAAAATGGGTCTGCTACTAAGAAGAAAAAGTGGCACTTGGCTGATGCAATGTCGTTTTTATCAAATTACGCTGGTCCGCCAAGAAAAATTATAAGGAACATTTCTGCGCCTAACACAGCGAAGGTTAGTGAAGAAGTAAGGCATTTGGAGGTAGAGGTTAGTGAGGACGGTAACGAATTTCTTTCTGGAGAAATCGAGTCACAGTAAGGATTAGACGATATTGAGGGTCAATACGTCACTCCAATAGCATTCTCGTCAAAGGAAACAAAAATGAATAAAACTAATAAGTCTTCAGCTGCTGAAGTCGTCGCAGGTCCTATGGCTGAATATCTTAAGACGGTCACTGCTCAAGTTCAATCTCAGAGAAAGCATCAAGAATTAGACGATCCAACATTAACGATTTTTAAAAGCCTTGTGCCTGATGTTAACAAGCTTAACCCCAGAAAACAGCGTTATTTCAAAGCAAAAGTGATGGGACTTTTGAACTCAATGCTCGATAGTCTAGAGGATTTTGAAATGATGAATCCAAGAGGTCCCCTCGTTGTGAATACTGCTTACAGTTCCAGTTCATCTGGACCACCCTCCAACATCAGTGATAACACTTCAGTGTTATATGCGATACCACCTTCAATTGGACGTATAAATTTTGGACCTCCAAGTACAGAAGACCAGCAACAACAATTCCGAAATCAACACCAAAATCAATCGGATTTCCAATATGATACATACATGTAAAATGTATCATGATAAATAAATTAACATATATCTAATGTTGCTATACAAAATATTGAATTTTAAAAATGAAGTACAAAAATAAATAAACTATAGTTATAAAGTATAGTATTCATTAGAGAGAACAATTTATTGTTTCAATAGGAAGACCAGGCAAACTTCTACCAATGTTGAGGTCATAAATATTTTAATGCGAGAAACTGTACAAAATTATGCTAAAATTTTTATTGAAGATCGGCCATTTGGATTTGAAAGAAATAGACAGGAAATAGTACTATTATATGATGCACCACATTTGTTGAAGGGGTACCTATTCGCAATAATTTACTAACAAAAGACTCGGCATTTACAAAAAAGAATAGCCAAATGCCCAAATGGAAGCATATTATCGAGTCTTTTGAAATTGATAAAAATGTTCTTGATGTGGGTGAAAAAATTGGTACCAAAACTGATATATTCGCATATTTACCCCGACAAAATGAGGAAAATGAAGTTTTTGGTTGGGGCCCAAGTGAGTTGTAAGTGTAATGATTTTACTTTCTGAATGGTCTTGTGAGTTACTATAAAATCAGATAGTAATTTATGTATTGTTATATTTTTTAAACATATCTTATTATGAAATTTAAGTAATTACTGTTATAGGTGTTAAAGATGAACTGGAAAAAATAGCGTCAGACACTGAAAAACTCTGTCTATTTGTGAATAATTATTTGACAGTGTTAATAATACTTCCAAAGTTATTCAGCCTGGGAAGGAATTGCGTAGTGCCGTAACGTAAACATCAATCTATTTGCAATTCTGGAAGGAAGCTCAATTGGTATTAGAAAGTATGCATTTTAGAACCAGTAAAGTTCCAACCATAAAAACTGGATGTCCACAATAAAACCCAAAGGTTTCAAATTTGTATCTTTTGCGCTTGTTTAATCAAGACAAAGTTGAAAAGTTTTTCTATCAGATCCACAGTCATGGTTTACGAAATACAAGCTCAACTTGTTTACATTTTCAAAGTTCATTTAATTCACTTATTATTAGGGTTCAGATTTGAAGGCAATATAATCAATAAAAAAAGCATTTAAAATGTAAAAAAAGGCATTTAATTTATATAAAAACTCAATTCATAAATATACTACAAAATAAAATAGTGAACATTTTTAAACACTTTCAAATGCACA
>PVMI01021003.1:2590-21300 GCA_008528875.1 Aulacorthum solani
TAATTAATGATAATATTGAATGCTTGGAAAACATGGTAAAAATGGAAAATGTTATTATGTGGAAACTTTTAACAGTATAATATTCAAACAAGTAACTTAAAAATAACAAAGTGAGTTTTATGTGTCACGCTTAATTAACGTTAGACTCGAAATCATGTTTTGGCCCAACCGAATTAGCATAGTATGTCCGTTTTTCTTTATTAAAAAAATGTTATATATGTAAATTGTATTGGTTTGACACTTTAACGTTTTGTTAGAACTGTATTTAAATATTTTTAATAACGTACCTAATTAATTTAAATTACCTAAATACCACGCTGCATAGATTTTGATTTGAAAATGTTCGACATTTCAAATTTCAATTACAAATTTTAATATTAACCAATTTTATTATAATATATCAATGAATATTTGTTTTAATAACTAATGGAATTTTATTTGAAGGGTAGCGACCTTTGCAGGAGAGGGTAAGGGTTAGGGATTGGATAAAACTGCACGAAACTATACTGTTATTATCCACGTATATATTCTGTATTATTTTTTTTACAGTATAGTAGATTTTTTATATTACATGTTTCAATTTATATAATTGAACAAGAAAAAATGCATTGTTTGCAAAGGTGTTCATCTCGTTCATTGTCTGTCTGGTGTATATATAGGTAGTGTAAAATGTTTGTGTTTGGCATGTGTTTATTCAAATAACATAATCGTTCGGTTTTTCAACAGCACAACAAATGAATATAATGTATACTTGTTTATTATTCCCCGGCAATATAAAAGAACATTAGCTTTGTTTACAATTTCTGCAATGTGGGGTCTCGCTTGTCATTGTAGATATATATTATTAAAAAAAAAAAATACATCCGCTGGGCATAAAATAACAAAGGCAATCGTCGTCGTATACAAACACACGTTATACAGCGTATAATATTATAATACTATATTTATACTATCGATTTTGAAAAAAGCTTTAGCCTATACTATTTAAAAATCAAAAACTTATTCGGTTTCAGGAACTTCTGTTGGGCGACGCCACCAAAGCCAAAACCGTACTCGGATGGGTCCCCAAAGTGAATTTTGAGGTAAATGCCGACCCCCATTTCGTAAATCGATTTTCAATATGGCAATATAATAATGTATTGTAACACTCGCGTCATGCGAATATTAATTGTATTTTTACAGCAACTGGTCTACGATATGATGGAAGCCGATTTAGCGCTCATGAAGAAAAACCCGTCGGCTTAAACTTCTTCGCTCGTGCAATACCTATTGAATATTATTATTTTGTTACATAAACTATAATCCTCGGCTTAATGTGTGTATTTGGTACATTGATAGCTTGTTATTATTGGATATATATTTTTTTTTTTTTAGGACCACAACAGTCTATTATTTTGCACATTATTATTATACATACGTATGATGTAGGTCAGTGGCGTATATAGGGGGTGGCCTCCCATGCCTGGGCCTATAATGAAATTTCAAATTCATTTAAAAATTTTATGCATATTGCTTTATATACAATTATACAAATTGTATGATATACTATATTACATAGTCCGATGGCCGTCAACTATGGGTGTACTTACCTATATAGTAGGTACATTGTTTTTGAGGTATATGAAATTCACGTTACTGATTGATTTCATGGTCCATTCCAATGGCCAATCAAAACACGATAAAACTATGAAAAGACATGACAAATTAAGCTGTGTATTTACGTTTACATAATTCGTCGATAGTGCAATATTTTTACCCAGGCCCTAAAAAATCTCTAGTGTTAGCTAGGCTGGTGGTAAATTGGCCCATAGTGAAAATAATTCATATATACGCCACTGATATAGGTACATATAATTTTTATATTCTTGGACAGATTTTGTCTTTGTACGTTCCGGAATGGGCGGGACATGTTCCATTATACTCGGAAGCCTGTAGTGTATAATACATTAGTAGGTATAGACGTATAGTAATGAAACCTCGAGTTATATCAACATCGTTAACTTTCTGTGGTCTGACTCTACTCCACCTTTTGTTTATTATATTTATTTATTTTTGCTATTTCTAAGATGATTTTGTACGCATACTTTTTAAACGTGTTGATTGTAAAAAAACTAAAAACCACGCCTAATTATTGTATTTTGTGCGTTGGTGGTTGGTGCATTTATTTTGTATTTAATCGTATGTCAACAGTTTGATAATTTGGCATTTTATAATAATTTTAAACTGTTTTTAAACAATCCAATATCAATGTATGGGTACAAGGCAGTAACTACAGATAGTCCTCCAAAAAAATTTTTAAAAGTGGAACATTTTTAGCAGTAAATATTGACTATACTATACTGCAATTATGGTCTTATATATATTAGGCAGTGGGTGCCTGTTTATTATGATTTTCAGTTTAGAATATTTGGAAATAAATAATTAATTACTGTAGCAGTTTTTATATTATAATATAATATTATGTGTTTCACGAACCCTAAGATATACCTTTATTATGTGCCGTATAATAATATATTATCAGAAAGGTTTTATTTTTTTTTTATCACACATAATTTAATCTTTTATTATTATTTTTTGTTTTTTTATAGTTACCATTTTATTTTGTTATATTATAAGAAAATTATACCTACTGTGAAAAAAAATGTGGAAAATATAGTGCATTCCATAATATGTTTGTGTCTGTATCACACAATGCATATGTACATATAAATATATAATACACCTATTTTGATAACATATTAATAGCTAATAATTAATAACCATGTTTAATTAAATAACAGCATACACATGACACATAATATTTTATATCCGTGTCACAATAATGATACACTGGTTACACTTACATTAATTGTTATTTTCGATTTATGGCTTTTACACTTATTGTGTTATAAAAATACAAAAAAAAAAAAAATAATAATAAAAAAACAAAATTATTATTTCAAACAAGTTGTTGTTGTGTTTTTAGTGTATAATATAGGGGTGAACATATTAAAATAAATCTGACCAGATTTTTGAAAGAATACATATTATTTTTATTTTGTTATGTCAACATTTGAAATAATAGAGCAAATCATGCCATTATGAAATATTGAACTTATAAAAGTCACAAACTCACAACGGAATAGGTAATAATTTGTATAATTATAATAAAATCATTAAGTACATAATATACTCTTATGATTCATATAGTTCATTATAATATGATAAATTAAGAATATTTTTAATTAAAAAAATTAAACATTTATATTATTTGGTAAAAAACTACAACTTTCTTGTAAATATTTAATATACATAATTTTTGATTTAATAGTTGTAAGGGTATATGTGTGATTTATTAATTTAATTAGTTTAATTATTTTTTTTACTAGATTCTAAAAGAGTTATAAGAGTTCTTCTCCGCATAAACACTGAAGCTTTATTAGTGTTTCAAATGTTTTATATTATAGACCACCTGCAAAGTAAATACAAATGGTACATTAGTTAGGTAATTTTTTTGAATTTCTTAAAAGTTATATGGCAAAAGTTCTGGATAAACGTAATTTTTCTTAAAAAAATCAACAATAATATGTTATAATATAATTCAGTTTATAATTAAAAAATAATGTTTAATAGAAACCCAAGTACGGATGGTTTTTTTATGTATAATATATGTATTTCATATTTACTTTTTAGGTATCTACCTGATGGCTAGTATATAGGTCGGGCTGTCTCCGAAAGTATTCTTTTATAGAGAGCAGAAGAATGTGTTCTCCGATTTTCACTTCCCTCCAGTTTTCTGTATTTTATGCGCTGCCAGAGGTACTTCTAATGTTACTGGGTACTACATCTATTATATCTGTGGTCGTACTATCTAGTCACTTCGTATATATATATGGACTTGTTCGATTGCCTTAATATTATAATATATTATTTGAAGAAAATATTTTTTTCCCGTGAATACATTTTGTATAAATTTTTGTTCTAAATTATTTGTTGTTGTTTGTAGTATCCGATTGTATCATAAACTGGCAGGATTAAAAACAAAACGTGAGACTGATAAAATACCGGAAAACTAAAAAGTAAAATATTGTACAACCTTGCACGTCCAATTGATAATTAAATACAAAAAAAAAAAAATCACATAGTTTAGTTTCCATCGTTGACCTTATTTGCTGATTAAAATTTAAAAGTGACAAAAACGAAGCGTTCGTATATATTATATTATAATATACCTACATGAACAAAATATTATTATGTAAGACTTTAAACTTCAAAGTGAATCGTAAGATTACGAATGTATATCAAATATTTGAATATTTGAGTTATGGTATGTAATATTTGTGTAAGAACTCTACACACTCAACAGGTAATATATATATATAGATACAAGTATTTTATAATCATTTATAAGATTCTTTTAAGATGGTGTTAGATTTTGTAATTTATTATTTACCTATTCACAACTATATCAATACAAATCACTGTAAACTAAGAGACATAAAAAAAATTAAAACACAATATTTTACTGATTTTTTTTCCTTGGTAGACATCTACTTATAAATTATAATAATGAGTTATAAACGTTCCCTGATAATGAAAACCACACAAAAAATATTAAAGAAAAAATTCCACATCCAGTGTTATCTAGGTGGGTGGATATGTGCAATATGCTTATATTAGCATGTATTATATGCATGTATATATACCTACTCGACACTCGTACGCTATGATGGTCAGTCAATTTTATTTTATCTATGTGTGAATTCTATAGGTACACGGTATTACCAACCAAGTATTAATCCTGGTCAAAAGGGTATCGAGGGTGGTTGGCTGAACTATAGTCCTGGACTCATTAAGTTCAAAAGTACAAGTTTCAAGTATAAGTTAAATTACTCAAAAATTACTTGTTCAGATTTTGATTATTATATGTAAATCAAAATGTATTATAGGTAAGTACACTAGATCCCGCCTAGCGTTACCATTGCCAAAGATTTGTTTTACTAGAAATATTTTTCTAAAATATGTGTATACCAATATTTTTACTAGGTAATTATAATAGTACCTTATAAAATATGTAACCAATTGCAACGATTTGAATATACTATACAAGAACCGTGAGCTGAAAAAAATCATCTATAAGCTACCCTTTGGTTGTAGGGCTGAAAAATAAGTTATTAACACCTTCCAAGTATTAAGGAGTTTATAAATATAACTTTTATAGAAACGGTTCTATTTGAGTCCATTTTTAGCCTATAAGCCGACTTTTCCCTTGAAAAAATATAAAATTTAGCACTACTTATATTATAGATTGGTTTTGGTATTAGTGTAGTTCAATTCACTGACAATTGGTTTAGGTGTACCTCGCTCTGTGAACTAATTCGACCAAGACAGACAATTCATCTGTGACTGATTGGATATAGTATTTGGTATAAATCGAACGTAGTTCAAACTACTCCAAATTTTTCCTGATACCACTAATAACAATTTGAAATTTTCAAAAAATTAGTAGTATTAGTTTTAAGTATTTTTAAGTAGGTATGTAAGTTAAAACAATATATTTAACTCTCATATCTGTTTAAAGACAATTTTTTTTTATATGAGGCCACAAACGTGACGATTTAGTGCGTGATTTTCTCTTATCTGCTTTAATATCAAATGGAAAATAAACAAATTTTCGATTTTCACCATTTTCAGTTTGTCCCGAATTTTACAATTTTGTTGGAAGCATTTCCAATTTTTATTTCTACAATGATCTTACTTTGATTATTACGGACATAAAAAACAACAAGCTCAATCAGCCTGGCCGTTCCCAAATGATGCGATTACCAACAAATGGTATTTAATTTTTATTAGATCAACATTTTCAAAAAAGTTATCGACCTAACAATAAACAAGAAAAACTAAAAACAATGATTCTCATTTTGAATTTGGAAAGAAAATTTGACACAGAACATATCTTAAATGGCATATAATAGTTTTAAGTATTTTAAAATCTGGTGTCTAAGTTTGTTTACTTAAAAATTCAAAAAATCTTAATTTAAATAAAAAATGAATTATTTAAGGAACAAAGAGGTTGAAGATGTTTAGTGAATTTTAATCACTCTGTATAATACATACTTACGCGTAATAGGTATTTTATATTTATATTATTCTGGACGAATAACGGAAAAATAAGTCATCACACATATTATACATGCCTATTGCCTATATTAATGTAATTTTTCATTCTCGGTCGGTCGACGGTCATCGGCATTTAACTTATATTTTTTATGAATTATGGCTGAAGCGTTCTGCTATATTAAAAAAATCCTAGCTTAAGACCAAAGACCACTTGTTTTGTCAAATAGAAACACTTTTTCTGTCTACATAGAGACAAATAATATTAATCTAGAATATCATGAGCTAAAAGCTAGTCATGTAATTGATGTTTGGTCTATTATTAGAAGATACCTATACATTTTTATTTTTTGACAGTTATATTTTTTGAAATTATCCGGAAAACCTTTAGAAACTGATTGGCGACCATTATCTTATATACCTAGTAAGTACCTATAGTGTTCGTTTTTATAAGATAGGTACCAATAGTTAGAGTAGCACGCACTGGGGTTAATTGAGTTTTCAATCTGGACATAGTTTAATGTATATATATTATACTTACACGAACTATGAAGATCAAGTATTTTAATTATCATCTTTATACCCACTCATAAGTTTCGATGAATTTAAAAATTATAACACGAAAACTTATAATTTTAAAATAACTACTTGGGTGTTTGTTATAAATGATTCAACATTATTATAATAATACATTTTAATAAATATTTTTCTGTTACATTATGCAGAATTATAATATCAACCACTTTTATTTTTCTAATTATTGTTTTCAGCCAAATATTATATTGTATTTGTGAATTATTCAAAACTATATAGGAACCCGCTTGTATGTATAATATAAATTATAATCTATTATTTTAGTTTAATGCTTTAATTTATACATACTAACATATTATATTAATATGAAATATTGCAATCATTGTGTATGCCCATATATTGTATTTATACACATAACGTATTTACGTGCTAATTTATGTAAATATGAGCCATGTGAAGTATCTGAAATGAAAAATGTTTGATTTGGTTTTACTATTAATAATGTACTCTATCAGTTACGATTGATAGCTTTTTTTTATTTATATAATGGACCAGCTAGAACAATTAAATAAATATACCTAACTCAGCTTTACCTATATATTGTTAGTAGTACCTATACTTTTTATGAGTTTTCCTACAACCTCTATTTGGTATTGTTAACTTTTAATTTTTTTTTGAAATCTCACTGTTTTTTTTAATTTAAGTTGATCCAGTAGTAAAAAAATTTCAAATTTAGGAAGTATGAACTTTTTCAAAATTATTTGATTAGAATTTTTTACAGGGTATTGTTAAAATCTAAATCATTTTTTAAAAATTGTCTACAAAATGGCTATTTGAAACTTTCAAAAAACATTTTAATCAGATTTTTAATTTTTGTTTTCAGTATTAAAAAATAAAAATAAAGAATGTTATATTAAATGTTATAAGACTAATACCTAACTTAGTAACTGAAAATAAATAATTTATGATATAGGATTTATCGTAATTTTTTTTTCAATTGTCAAGCTAATTTAGTGTGCTGAGGTTCGTTTTCGTGATGTCCGGGGAAGTTTCGGTTAAAGCTTAAGGATCGATAATAGATTTTATTACCGGAAGAATTCCGCCGGTTAAGTGTCCGTTAACTTTAACCGGACATAGTAAGAAACTAAGAATGGCCCTAAATCAACTAATATACCGATACATCTAAATCAGAAATTATTTTTATTACATTAAAAAAGCAACACATTTTTCAAAAATAACATATGAATAGTTATAAGCAACCATATACCTATCTTATTCAATTATAAAAAAGTAACTATTAATCACATTATTTTATTTATAAAGCCATCAATAATAGATACTATTATTATTATAAATATTGGATAACAGGTCATGAGAAGGTTATATCCCCCCCATCCTACCCCATTTGAACATCAGTAGCTGTTGGTGAGTTATTGGAGCTCGAGAGTAATACCTAGGTCCTTAATAGGTTAGGTTAGTTAGTTACTTATCAGTAATCTTATTACTAGAAATCTATATTGTCTGCGGTATATATAGTACATTAACAAAATAAATAGACAATATAAATATTATATTTTCTAAGGTATTGTCATATAGAGAATTGCTTTAATAATTTAGGTCATTTTTGGCGAATCCCATGTATCTAAACACCATATTGATGGGCAAGATTTTTTAAAAGCGATTATTCGCTAGCACTCATATAAAATATATTTAATGCATTTTTTCAATGGAAAAAATAATATATTGATTTATTATAAATTTATAACTATACAACCATATACCTATTATATGGTTTTCTTTTATCTGTATTTGGCTATTAATGTTTGTTATAAAAGTGTACTTACTACAATTAAACCTACAGGAACACTGATATATAGCATTGATTATAAATGTAATACATAATTTACATAAATGTAAATTTATAATCAATGTTTATAGGTATATAGTTAGTGCAAGTCTACTCTTGCATAGTGCTTGACATATTGATATTGTCATGACATGCATCATGATATACATATTATATAATATAATATTTATTTTGTTATATTATATTACAAAATAAATTTAAAAAGCTGATGTTGATTGTATTTCTAACTGGTAGCCGGTAGGTATAAAATATAATATGTTCTCGAGTTACTTTACAAATATTTTGTCGTTTATAATATTATTAGGAGATAATGTGCTACCTATTAATTATATTATATTTTCTTTAAATAAATGATTGTGTGTTATACCCGTAGCCTATATTCTATTACGCACCCATACATTTATACGTCATATGTGTAGAGTATAGATAATAAGCATGCCTCGATCGTGTTTTTACTATCGAAAATACACATTTTTTGAGGAATTTAGTTTTCAATTTGTTCATACCTACAATAACAAAAACTCGAGTATCGAGTCTAGTATAGATATTGAATATTATATTTATTGCAAGTAATAAGTAACATTAGTTTATCATATCGATCTGTTTTAGCTCGATAGTTATGCAGTTTTTATTTTTCATTTACCTATTAATTTCTAATATAACTGCAGCCTGCAGGTGATGATTGTATAAAGGTAGGTAGATAATTAAAATTAAATTATTTGATCACCTATTATTTGCACATGTTATATAATGTAGTCTTACACGGACAAGAAAAATTATATACGACGCAGATAATGATGTTGATGTATGAAAAGCTATACATATAACATTTATAATTTGTATTAATACGATAGGTATTATTCTGCTTAGAAAAAAAAACTTTAAAACTATTTGGGTAGGTATGTCATTAATGATTATTCGAATGATTAAACATGTATAATAGCCTTAACCCATATAAACTGCTATAAAGATAATAAGCATATATAAGACACGTACTTGATAAAATTAATTTTAAGTTGTAATTTTCAGTATTTTGTTAATTATTTGTTTGTACTTTTTATAAGTTAAAAACTAAAGGTAAGCAAACTTTTATATTAATATGTACTATAATTATTTATAGGAGGCAATTATAGACACATATATTATGCCTAATAATTCAAAGTTTAAACTAATTTTATATACACTTGCGTATACGGAATTATAATTTATTATAATATGACAAAATAAATAAAATGCCACTTTACTTTTTAAAATATTAATTAAATTTTTGTTGTAAAGAAAATATTTACAATTTGTACTAGAGTACAGCCCGGTCCTATAAAAATTAGAACGGCCCAAACCAAATATTTAAGACAATTTGTTAAACCGGATCAGACCAACTGCTAAAATATACTTTTCAACCCAGACCAATTTTTAACCATGCTCACTAACTTTTTATAAACGCGGATCAGCCAAGCTCGAATTTTTTTTTTTAAACCAACCCAAGATCATAAGTTGTTAATAAAAACTCGGAACAGCCCAAATATCCTTGTTTGGTACCGAAACGGATCGTAACCGGATCGTCCACATAAAACAAATTTATTAGAAACCAAATAAAATGTCGTTTAAATTGACTTATCATCAAATTAAGCTGAAACTGTACTCACAATTATTTGTATTTTTGCTAAAGGGTTTAAAACCCGTTTAATATACATAAATAAATTAGGTATGTACCTATTAATCAGTATACATTTATATGTAAAATTATAAAAACATATCAACCAAACCTAACCCATTAAATTATGACTGTGCCCCGAACCAAACACTTAAACCAAGAATATAAAATCATTTTGACCAGACCGGACCAATCCGGTTCCTAGTCCGGGGTTTTCGGGTCCGGTCCGGATTGACCCGGGACCGGGCTAATCTCTAGTTTGAACTAATATATTATACAGGTGTACTATACATACTAACAAAATCAAAAATATGATTTTAATAACAAAATTAAAATACCTATGTGTTATTTTATTGAAAATTATGTAGGTACTTATCTAAGTAATAATTTAATAAAACTTCAACAAAATAGTATACTTTAAAAAATGTTCAATAATTTCTACTCGTTTTAAATATTATGAACGGTTTTATTGTGAATTAATTTATACTGTGAATAGTAAAAAAAAATGTTAAAAATAATAATATCCAGTGATTGATTGTACCGAAGCCATTAGCAATCATTTTTATACAAAATGAACAATGTAAATTAAAAATTGAAGTCCCTAAATAAATAACCATTGTTGTTAGCTATAGCTCTTAAATATTAACGGTACCAATATTTTACCTACGTCAGCACCTAACCTAATGGCTATATATTAACAATAATTCTAAAAAAGGGGTAAAACATGTAACCGCTCTTCTGTACAGTAGATTTGGAGTGTATTTTGTTATTGAGGAGTGAATTACTGTAATGTATATGTTAAATTTGAATTCAATGTTATATCATTGTTAGATATGAAAAACATTTCTGAGACAGTCTGTCAGCCTATATTACCAAGTATATTTTATGATATTGATATATTTATATGTAATATCTATTAAAGCAATTTATTTTAATATTAGTAATAATATATGGTAAGTTGAATTTATTTTTGCCGAAAACATTACATTTGAAAATATCAAGTGAAAATATGGGTACATGTGTATACATTTTATAATATACGTTGAGACTTGAGAGTAAACCCAAAAATAGTATTTTTAAATTATTAGATAGAAATCAACTAAAATCGTTATTTTTTGTCTAATATAATATAATAGTATCTAATTTTATCTAAATATTATTTTAAATGTCTATACCTGCAAAAATAAATTAAGGTTATAAATCGATTAATTATAGTTATTGGAGGCGATTCCAGTACAACGAGGGTCACTTCCTAANNAATTCAAGTGAATATAATATTTTTGAGTCAGGAAGCTGAAAAAAAAATTCAAGGGAGGCAATTTGAGGGTCATATGGGAGACAATTCGTGAGAGCCCCCTGGGCCAATGCCCCTGTAAAGGGGCCACTTGGTGTTGGTTCCGCCCTCCCCACCATACAGGTTGGTGCATTACGTTCTCATCATGTTCAAGTCAAATTATATGATATTATGTATTATTGATTACATTCATTTTTATAATTTTATTAGTTACTAATTTATCAGAACGAGGTCCTCTGGATTGCACTTATATTATAATTGAACAGCTGAGTAGAAATAAAGGATGATGTTCCAAAAATGAGAAAAATAAACAGAGATAGCCATTTTTAGCTGAATGGTATTACACTGTGTAGTTATAGTTTTATAATTATGATATTATATTATATTATATTATTCTATTCATTTAATGAACGTATAAAGGATAGGTAAATATTTTTCATTGAAAATCATTAATAAATTTCGGTTTGTATTTTAGGCTAAGTGGAAAAAAGATAATACTACACTCATAAATTTCTGATTCATGTGCAAAATAGACAAAACGCAATTAGTATCATTTTTATTTTTATGATTTTGAGTAATCTTAGAGAAAAATCACCTATTAAAAAAATAATTTTTTTAAGGGTATGACGTATCGATTTCTCTAAATATTGCCTCAAGAAAATTTAAATATCATTTAAATTTTTTTTTTTTTTGAAAATTGAACACAAAGTCAAATAATAATAAAATATAAGACCCTAAAAAATTATTCTTTAATTAAACTTTCAAAAATATTATCCTCTTTTTAAAATAGTCGATTGTACAAGTAAGATAACTAAAAAAATATAAGAACTACCATTATTAGGTTTAAATAAATAACTTATGAGTTATGAACTAGTGAAAAAAATATTACGCACATAAGTCTTATAGACTTTAAGGGCTTTTCTCTCAGGTCCCCATAAATTGATTGTATCCTGGGCCTCAAGAATTGTAATTGTGACACTGTTAACTTTTCAACATTTTTTAATCTCAAAATAATTTATAAATTTTGTCAACATTTTAAATTAAAATTCTTATAAAAAAAAACTCGTGCATATATATTTTTTTACTGCCCTAAATGGTCACGGTAATTAATATGGATATAGAAAAGAGCACATTAAATTGTATCATTGTAAAATCAATACAATTGCTCCGCTCAGAATCTAAAATAAAATATATAAAACAGATTTGTTAATCAAATATCCTGTCTACGTTAAAAAAATATGTAATAAATTATAAATAATTATTAATCTGTTAATCTGTTTACTATTTTCATCGAATGTATAACGATAATATTATATTATAACAATATATTATTCACATTATTAATAATTATTATGTTGATATAATTCAATTGTAACCCAAGCACGTGAATACGTGATTTAATAGTTTAAATTTATTTTTTTGTACTGTTTAATTTTGAAAGGGCCAATTCTCTGTATACCTACATTTTAGCTATACAATAGGTTCATATTATGCAAAATGTATTTCACATGTCTTTTTCAAACACAAAATTCATTATTTAATACGTGCACATATTGTATCTACATTACGACCTCGACGCAAGTAAAATTGAAAGCAAAAACCGTATTATTCGAGAGATTTTCTACGTGGATTTAATAAGCGAAAAAATCTAATACAATTTTAATCGATTCGAAGTACCAATATACACACACTGGTGTAAATAAATAACTCTAACTAGCATACAAGTATAATATTATATTAAAGTATGTACGCTAAGATAATTTAAAATTAAATGTTGAAGATTTATTATGGATATATTATTCCCTATACCTAGTATTTGAAAGCTTATCTTTATTATTATCATATTTTTTTTATTGATCTTAAGCCCCAAAACTTAAACATTAGCTGTTTGTAAGGTTGGGGGGAGGGGGGGTGGTGAGTTTGAACACGTGCTTGTGTTCTCGTGGCAAAGATTTGTTGCTAAAAATTCAAGATGGTCACTGGTCACCCATCCGAGAGCTAGCAACACCAACCATATCTACATGTACCGTACCCTCAAACTACACAGTGCTACGTACCTTAATTATTATGATTTTTTTTAATCTCTTAACACACGAAAAATAATTTGTACATAGGTGTATTAAGTTATAGGTATATATATGTACCTAATATAGTTTAAAACTGATATTGGACAACGGTATGTACCATGCATCGCTGTGTTGAACAAGTATAATAATATATATTTTGAACAATGTTTTATTTGTGTTTCAGCATATTAACACACGCTAAATGTAAAAATATAATTAATGAAAATATTTGGCTAAATATACACGTAGTTTCCTATATATACAATATACCCCGAGGGGATGTGACTGGCCGGCGTCATAGAATACCTTAATACTTAAGTTATAAAAAATACTCTTTAAGGGGGAGGATGATTCTTACTCTTTTATAATAAAAATTTTCTAAAATGCTAATTTTGAAATTTTTGAATTTAATTCAAATAATTTGTATATATTTTCTTGTACTTATGTTATAATTTTTGATACCACATTAAAATATAGCTTTGATATTAGAAAAAATTACGATGAAAACTTGAAAAGTTGTAAGATACATCGGTAAATTGTAATGTATAGATAGTTGGCTTGGTTTTGTTCAAAAAATATATAGAGGTGGTTTTTCCATAACTTGTGTATATATCCGATGAATGACAACAACCCGTCACTTCCCCTTTGAATACACTTCTTTGTATACACATATCTATGTTTAATATGATGTATGTATTTTAATTATTTGCTTACGAGTTATTCAAAAGACCAACACTTGAACTATGATATCACACGATGATATTTCATAGTGCAGGTACAAAAGTATACCTATAGGCTATAGAACTAAATTACAATTAATTTAAGTACAAATTATTGTTAAAAAAATAACTGCAGGGACCTCAAAATGCTGTATAGTAGGTTTCGAACGTACCTCGTCATTGAGTATATAGATTTAACACTATTAAAGTGGTCGCTGGTAAAATAATTAATTTGTACATATATATTTTACCCATTTTTTACATTAAAATCAGAAGAAATATCATTGATTTATTACATCGATATCATATTTATAATAAAATACCAATAATATTATAATATTATACTGGTTGATACTCTAGACACCCCCCTTTTGTCTTTCAATAATATAGTTATTCAAAATCTGATTTTTGTAATTTTAAATAGGTATTTGTACCTACTTAAAGACCATATTTTAAAATTCTTGAGATTGTTTGTATTACTTAAGGATAGTGTTCTGTGAAGATAAAAACTACTGTTTTCAAATGACAACCTCCCTTTTCTACTATACATAATTTTTCTTAAATAAATCTGGATCTAATAACTAAGGCAATTTATATTTTTGTAAATATATTTTTAATTCAGAACTATTATCCTTAGTACAAACATTTTAATAATTGTACAACAAACAACTCGTTCGAATTTTGAGTTACATCAAAATATAAAAATGATCGATTAAATCATTTGCTGTATAAAATCATTATTCTCAATTAAAAAAATGAAGTTTGTATTGCTACATGGCACTCTTTGTAACTTTGTGAGTTGAACCAAAAAAATATCGAGAATTTTACTACATAAGATTTAAGTGGGTACCATCTAAAATTAGAAATGGAATAAATTCACTATTAAATTAAAAATGGGGGTTAGCATGCTTGGTATCATCCTGTATGGCTGTACATATAATGAAAAACGATATATTACTTCTAATTTTTATTTTTATTACTGTTGACAGTGTGTTTTTTATATTTAGACATAGTTCGTTTATGTACCTAGGTGGTACTTTACATACAAACCTTTAATATTTTTTTAGTGTTGACGAATTTCTTAAATATTATAATATACTGGTAATATAGTTACATTCTAATTTCTAATAAATATACTTTAAACCTCTATACTGACTTATTATGTTTGATAAACTTCTATTTGGGAGTCGTCGAGTCGGAATTCGGAGAATCAGTTGTCCACCTTGAATATGGAACAAGGGTGATTGGTAATGTAAGGAACGAGGTTCATAATAATACGAGTATATATTATACAAGTTCAGATCATTTTACTTGAAACGATTTTCAACGTGCGCCCTTATGCGCTTATGGACGTCCGTCAACGTCAAAAATGTCATTTTCTGCGTCGAAAAAATTGTAAATATAAAGAGGAATATAGTGCACGGTGGTTTTGTCTGGTGATAATAATAATACTATGTAATAATAATAATAATAACAACAACAACAACAACAACAACAATAAAGTTTTCGGGCACTTTTTGTCGAGTGCCCCCTCCACACTCCTCCACATAAGAAGAGGACTTTTCATTCTCGCCATATAATATAGTGGCTC
Source organism: Aulacorthum solani (assembly GCA_008528875.1). Taxonomy (NCBI): domain Eukaryota; kingdom Metazoa; phylum Arthropoda; class Insecta; order Hemiptera; family Aphididae; genus Aulacorthum; species Aulacorthum solani. Next base: position 18,412 of record PVMI01021003.1, read on the forward strand.
GCTCATGGCTACGTCGCGGTCGTCGTCGTCGTCGTTACCGCCACTGCCGCCGCCGCTGCACGAGTGTTGGAAATACTCGGTTTTGTTTGTTTAGGGTCTATGGCCCCATCCATCAGCCGAACGTAGGCGCGGCCCTGCCTGTTATGTTTACATTCTGTTTAATATTTGTTTTATAAACAAACATTTTTATTTACTTTTCCAGCGACAAATAATTGCTGGTACTGGTCGGCGGCGGCCACGGTTTTTATAGGTGGCTCTCTCGTTCCATCTCTCTTTCTCCTTGTCTCCCCTCTATCTCTTTCACACACACACACACACACCCGCCCACCCTTATCCCCGATGCTCCACACACTCGCCACTGCCTCCCCTCATCCACCCGCTAACGACCCTCCGTCGTCCGCGCATCCTAGTGTACAAACGGCAAGCGGCGTATAATATAATATATACTCGTATATGTATATAATTCTTCTACGTGGCAAGCTAAACATTTACACGTATAAACGAACACGCACACACGTCGAAAACACCGGGTCCTTTGGCCTAAACCAAGCACTCGGAGGGCAACGAACCCACGACAAGCATTTTGAGAGAGAGAGAGAGATCATAAAATATCACAATTGCCCGCCAAACACTATATTATAATGATATGAAGAATAGCTGAGCTAATACTATATAATATAATTATTGAAAATAAGTATTATAAATCTCTTTTTGCGGGTGTGATGTGTGACGATTTGTCTACTGTATGCGAACCAGTGGTGTTCGTACCTAAGGTATATATTCATATGGCTTGGTTTTTGATGTAGTCATGATGAATTTTTTTTTTTTTTGGAGTGGGAAGTACATTATGTGGTACCTTTTAAACTACTAAATAGTTCGCTCACCCCAACTCAATTATTCGCTACTGGCATGAACACTTGCACTCGAAAACATTAAAGAGAGTATAAAATACAAATAATTATTATGAATTAGTATTATTACTATCAATACTTAATATTGTTTGCACTCTAGTAAACGCGACCCCGGCCGAGTCTAGCCATTCCGCCCTTGGGTATAATATTAAGTTAGACTATGTATAGGTGCACACATACTATATCATTATTTAATCATATATTTTAATACTTTAAAATTTATGTTATCCAAGAAAATGCAGTTCCATATAGGCACAGCAATAAATGGCGATTATTATTCATCCAGTGTTTCAGTATCAAATTCTAAATAATAAGAACTTAAGTTCATTCAATGCATTAATTTACAAAAATACAGTTTTTTTTCAATGTAAGACTATAGTTTTACCTTTTGCAGATAGACACTTTCAGCACAGAATTACACCGAATAAGTTGTCCCCGCTTTCAATGCAGAAACGTCAGCAAAACTGGTTATATTGGTACTAAGGTTTAGGCTGATAAAATTCTTGTATTTAAGCATAATTTTGTTTCTCTTCCCACCCAGTGATCTATTTATTTATTTTTAATGATTCCAGGCCTTGTGTCCCATCGCTGCTATTTAAATACGCCTCTTCACGATATCATGTCTGTGGTAAGTTGTTCTTCATCTCTTACTTCTGAGTTCCGGGAGCTTTAGTTCTTCGCTGACTCGGCCACTCCACCGTCGTCTTGGTCATCTTCTTGTTCTTTTTTATCTATTTTTCACACTGTGATCTAACTTATTATTTTACAGACCACTCGTGTCAAGAATGACAGGCCTAGCTTATCCTTATGACCAGACTGGACATTAAATATCGTATTATCCTTTTCGTTTATTCTACACCATAGATTTTAAGTAATATTTTCTCTTCAAATATTATCAATTTATTTTCACCCCACTTTGTTGATTCCCGTGTCCCACATGCGTATGTGCTAAATACTAATGCATTAAACAAGGTCCAATGCGAGTAAGATACTTCATGTAATATCATTTTCGTTTATTTTAACAGTTATTTTGATTTAAAATAATGACATTGGTGTATAAAATCACATATTTCCGGCCATTATTATGTGATTAATTATCGTGGCTTGTTGATAAATGTTCCTAAATAGTTGTATAGATATTTAAAATTGAATACCCTTTCAACGATCATGTTCTCAAGTCTCAACTACCAGAACATTTTATACTTGCATTTTCTTAGATATACGTACCTAATATAATAACTTTTTGGTAAGTTGCTGGTTAACTTCCCAAAGTCGTATTTAGTTACAATACTCACCCCACCCCCTTTTTCATATGTATATGTATTATAATGTATTCATTGTATTGTGAATATTATTATATAATTGTATATCTAAATAGTAAATTATATTTCTTTATTGTAAATCAGTACTTATACTCGGCTTCTGCCCGTTTATTCTTAAGTAAAATAATATTGAAGGCCTTACTCTCTACAAATAGGTCTATGGACGACACCGACAAACCCGGCACCCGCTTATATAGCATTAATAATAATTTATTATTTTCACATTTGTATATGAATAAGTAATATTAAATTATTATATGAAGAAGGTATTTGCTGCAGCAAGCAATCAATTAGATATAACTTTACAATTGTGCGTTTATATGATTAAAACGTGTATCGTTGATTATGTAGTTATATCTTATATGTATACATAATATTTTTTACGTGCATGTGCATACCTACAAATTCCCACCTTTTATTCATGGTACTATACAACGTTCTACGTTCTGCGTTGGTTTACATGTAATTAATAATTATTGTAACAATATTAAATATTTTGTTCGAACAGAGAACCAAATACCTACTGCCGACTCTGATCTGCATACATATATATAAACTATAAATTACTATATTTTATCATTAGTCAAATAAAACCTTAAAAAGTTTTGGTACACTAAATTTAAATTTTTCAGTCATTATATGAAGTATGAAAAAAT
>PVMI01021016.1:0-13033 GCA_008528875.1 Aulacorthum solani
ATTTAACTCTACAAAATCGAACTCACCGCAAGAAATACATACGAAATAATATGTCGCACGAAGAATGAGAAAAAAAATTATTCGGGATTTCGGGTTAACCCGAATATTTATTTGGGTTTTGGTTAACACGGGTGTTTTGAAAACAGAATCATTCGGGTTATACGGGTTTCGGGTGTTTGATTTTTTAAGGGTGTTTAGGGGTGTTAGGGGTTCGGGTTAAATTGGGTGCAAGGCCCTGGTTTTAAGTCAATCTGAAGTGGAAAACATCCATCAATATGGCATTTGATTGAAGCTTCAAAGAAAGAAGAAAGTATAAATCTACTAAGAATTGAGCAGTATATATCTGGCATAGAACCTCAGAAAAAAAATACCAAGGTAGGGCTAATAGAATTTTAAAAAAATTCACTGATTATAATTTATAATGATCTATTCATTCTAGACTATCTACGTGGAATAGCCTATAATTGTTAACTTCAAATTTAATTTTTAATTTTGAGTTTTTTTTTGCAATTTTAATTGACTTCATTTTTTAAATGCAATTTAAATAAAAATACCATTTTTTTATTTATACTAGTAAATTATTTAGCAATTTTGTTTGACATTTTTTTTAAATGTATTTAATTAATAATATATAATTATTAATTTAGCAATTTTATTTGACCTTTTTTTAATTAATAAGATATCAATAATAGAATAATAATATAATTTTTAGTTTTGCGAGCGATTACTTCTTTTAACTATATCAATTGTCGTTTACGGGCAATTGTATTTCGATCAACTGTTTTCGATTAATTGACGGGATACCAGGAAACGTAGACTATGGCTTTGAAATTTTGGCTAGTAAAAGTATTATTATGAAATCTGACTGATATTTAATAGATTGAAAACCAATATTTTTATAAGAAAAAATTTATAAAAATGTTGCTAAAATATTTAAATTGCAATGAAAACATTTACAACTAAAAACTATGGTTAAGATAAGTTCACAAGAGATGTAATGGGATACTCGGCATGTATATGCTAATTATAGTGATTCCCGAATAAATTAGAAATAAATTATAGACAATATAGTTGCCTATTATAGGCCTTATAAGTTATAAATAATTAAAAATTTAAAAGGATTACACAACGATCACTTAATTTTATTACAAATAATAATGCACCTGATTCTATAAAAGCTTAGAGGGCTGCTAGTTATAAATATTTCAACCATTATGTACACTTAGGTGCAGTAAAATTTACTAAGTTAAAACATCACTACTGATATCACGTGTTAACTGACAACGTACTAAACGATTTATACTTTAATGATATTAAAGAGTTTTGTACATTTAGGTATGATTCATTTAGTCACACAACTTAGTAGATAAGCGTTTCCCGATCAGTACTCGATGTTTGGATCATTCCAAATAGAGACACGGACCATCGTAGCAGCAGTAAGTACAGATAATTAATTTGAACATCTAAAGTCATTTATTCTTGTGTAATGAAATGTTCCATACCACGAATTACCACCCATTTGACCCTCAATTTTTTTTTTTAAAAGGTTACTCAACTTTATTGCCTGACTAAAAAATATTATTCACTTGAATTGCCTCATATTTTAGGTAGTGGCCCTTATTGTACAGAGATAGTCTCTTATAGCTATAATTAATCGATTTATAACTTTACATTATAGGAGATATTAATGATAAAATAATAATTAAAATAAATAATATATACATTGTAAACACATTTTAGTAAATCTACTGTTTCGAAAATTTAAAAAAATCAATAATCATTACATAAAATAATTTAGATGAAATATAATTCTGGTATACGGTTATTATTTTTCATCTCGTCGTGGAATCGTTTTCCCGGTCGTTCAGAGGACTGTTCTAAAGCTTTTCGTTTTAAATTGTTGCTGAGTATCTGTCTGTTGATCTTATTTACTCAGACCCTTAACTGATAATCGACAAATTAATTAGTCTGGGAAATACTGAGTGTCTTAAAATTAATGTTTTTAGCACTTCGAAAATCGATACAATAACGATATAGTACATGTACAACTATCGACATATTAATTAATAATAATTTAGGTATGCTATAGGAAGCAATTCGAGTAGACCGTTTGGGTATTCCAAAAACATCCGGAGGCATTTCGAGGTCACCTAGCTATATTTGATAGGCAATTCAAGAGTTAGCATTCAAACTGCTTTATTTGTTCAGCCGTCGTTCGTTTTTGAGATATCCATAACATTTTTGGTGGCAGTGTTGGGATAAGTGTCTATTTGTTTTTTTACATTGGTTTAATAGATATGACAGGTAGGTATTAAGGAACTCGGTATTTTTTTAATCCTCAACTTAAATTTTACAGTCGCATGTCACATTGGCAACATTGTTCACAGACCAAACAAAACTTTAGGTTTCATTCATCGAAGTTGGGCTGACCTTAATGATCAATTTACTCTAAAATTCATATACTGTTGTTTGGCACGTTCTATTAGTAATTTCGAATATGGTTTAATAGTAAAAATCGATTTGTTCATATCACTTAACTTAAGCGCTTTAAAATATATTGCAATTTCATACTTGTTAATTCATAGCTAGAAGTATTTTATATTAATATTTTTATATTATATTTCATTGTTTTTCATTTTATTATTTACGAAAGATATTTTTATTATTACCTACCTAATATCTATCTAATTTATAAAGTGATAGTGTCCTGTTTAAAACTTAAATAAATATATTTTTTTATTCAAATTAAACAATCTATACAATTTTTGTGCACATATTGCAAATGTAATATTATAATTAATTTTAGATGTAGGTAAGTCTTGAGGGGGGGGAACCACCCAACAACGATACTCGAAAGTGTATACTATATTATACCAGGTCGTTAGATTCAAGGTTGAAGCTATATAATAACAATATTTCAGTTTATATGATTCGTTATCACTTATTGTAATAAATTGTTCCATTTGTACCTTATTTAGGTAGTATAAGTTATAGAGTTACACGTATNNATTTTAGCCTGTTGATAAATATTTCGACTTCAACATTTGTTTTACAACCACTTTGTTTCAATTTAGATTGCTTATATGTTCATATTCGTGGTAATTTAGTGTGTAAGTAAACTATAACATAAGAGTATTATTTGGGTGACTGGTTGACAGATAAGAAATATCAGGACTTAAAATTTACTTAAATAATGGTAACATAATTACTTAAGTACTGATAATGAACAATGAAGTTTTAGTTGCGCATACTTGTGCCTGTAATCATAATATTCATTAAGTTAATAATACATAATATGTTATATTATATTATACTATACATAGATAGATATATTATATTTACTATGTTTAACCTACTAGAAAATGTAATCAAATATGCATACACAGCTTAATGTTTTTGATGAATTTCACCGTCATTATAGTTCATAAATCATAATGTTGAACAAATGCATTCGTCATAAATGTGCATGTAAATTTACTTTATCTCATTGCTATGTCAATATTTATGTTTTTGTCGATTTAGTAGGCACGCTCGTGTTTTATACATCCATACACTAAAAAATGGAGATGTATGACGATCACTTAACCGACGCGATGGCCGATTTGTCTGTCAACGATGACCGCTGGAAAGAACTAGGATTGGACGACAAAATTCGGTCACAGCTAATCAAAATCGAAAATGATTATGAGAGCATTTTCTCGTGGGGCATCCGATGGTTAACAGGAGTCAATCAAAATCTTATGTTAAACCTCGTTGAGAAAGTTCGGGAAAAGCAAGAAATGACCACAGGCATGGAAAGCAAGGATAATGAATTCAATTTAGATAGGTAACCGTCAAAGTTGTATACAAAACTAATTTTATCTATGTTACCAGTGGCAGTCAAATGATTGTGTAACAAGGGGGATACGGCAGATTTTGTAACAGGCTCTATTTAATTATTAAAAATATAATTTTTTTTTATCTTTAACATTGAAAAAAATGTCAAGCGGGATCTATCCCCCTCACCTTCCTTTGTTTTGCCCTCACTGTTTGTTATAATTTATTTTGGTTAATACATAAACACCTGCATGTTTACCTGTTGTACCTAAATGCATTTTCTCAAGTATTGACGTATTTTTAAATACATAGATGCCTCTTGTCTTTGTTAATTGTGTTAACTGTAGGTGATAAGTATTATATTGTATAAATCAAATTGTATACAATATAAAATAAAAAATATGAATCATAAGTATAGAAAATATATCTACAGTGAAAATGAAACTATTTTATTTTATAGATTTTATTTACAATTGGTAGCTAGCTATGAACTTTACAATAGCAAAAGTTATAAGGAATCATATTTGGAAATTGAAAATGTTGTTCAATTTTTGGAGACGTGTGAATTTGATGAGTCAAACGAACAGTACTCTGATGCTTACCGCCATATTGCTCAGGCCTCTAATGCGTATATTGCATTAACATTGAATATTGATTCTGAAAAGGTAAATATTTTAATTACTATGTTATTCATAACTACATATATAGTGTAATAACTCATGAGTATATTTATACTAAGTAAATTCTTCGTTCAAATTTATAATTACCAATAACTATTTTAATTTAAATCCATATTATGATTATTATGTGCAAGTACGTAGATACCTACGTAAGTAATAAAGTTAACAGTTTTAATTATCAGCCAAGCATATGTATACACCTAATATGTATAACATGTATAAAAATTAATAATTAATACAATGAAAATAATAATATTATATTTTAAATCTTCAAACATCCAATTCTTAATATTTTTAAAATGTTCTGCTGGAAAAATTATTATTTTTTGTTTAATCCAAATTAATTAATTTAACGATCTATTGTCAATGAAATTAAAATACTATAGGTACTATGCTTCCTAAAACTTCATCTGCATTCAACTATGTGATCAATTGTTTAAAAATAGGGCCAGGAATTTTATTGTTTAATTCAGTTAGTATACCTATATTGAGTATAGTGAGCACCACCTATAATATTTAATTTTTTCCTTCATAATTATAATTAAATGGTCACCAATAACCGTTTTAATTTAACAGTACGAATTAAGTATCTACCAAAGTAATAAGTTTACAGTTTTATTAATATCAAATATAAAATTTTTTATTTATTTGTTGTGAATTTAAGTGACAAGCCCTTTGTATATTTAAATATTCTATATCTATATGATAAAAAAGAAAAGCTGCCCAATAGTAATCGCATCAATAGAGAACGGCTGAACAAATTTGTCCCCTTATTTTAAACTTATACCTATAATCGTAGTACTCCGATTGAGTTTTTACGGGACAAAAAATTTAAAAAGTTGACTTAATATCTACTTTGTTTTTAATTTAATTAGTTAATTTGGTTATTTATATTTATAATACTAGATAAAACAGATTTCAGGTTTTAGATTTTTATGAATTAATTATAGGGTGGAAAGCCCTTTCAAAGATCTACACAACTAATTGAAATAATTGAAATCTTAAGATAGAGATTTCGAATTATTGTAAATCATACGATAGAGATCCATTTCAAACATAATATTTTGTAACCCAAATGTAACCTATGCATTTCAAAATGTTCTCGTATTACTCGATTATATATTTATATCAATTGATTTATTTGACCTATGGCCTATTATTATAGGGTGAGACCTAATACTATTAAAAGTATAAATTTGTGTTATAATTTATTTTTATTTTTTAGTTACTGAAAGGTATTAAAATGATCAACAATTTTAATCGTGCTGAGAAAGCTGCAATTAGTGCGGTTAAAGCCAAAGTTTTTATGGAATATCCTCCAAAAGGAAACGAAATTTCTTTAGAATTTGCTTCTCGTGCCTGCAACCTCCACTCTGCAGAACCTGAATGGATAATCATTTGGTTAAAAGCCAAAGGACGAGTAAGACGTCATTACCAACCATTTGAAATGCCAGAAAATGATGAAATAAATGCTGCAAATATGTTATGCTCAACAAAATCAAAGTCTCACCTTTTAATTGAAGCTTCTCGACTTTATAAAGAAGCAGGATTTGTTATGAAAATAAAAAACAACCATAATGAATCAAACAAGTATTATAAGCTTTCATCTGATATTACTAAGTAAGTAGTATTATTAAGTATCAACTAAAAGTTATTGATAAGTAAGTAACGGATATTAGTAGGTATAATTACTTACTTAAAAATCATATCACTATTTTCTGCATGTTTTAAATTATTTAAAACTTTCTTTTGTTTTACTAACTTTTAACCATTAAACAATCAAGTAAAATAAAATATATTTTTATTATGTTGTCTACGATCCATAATATATTTTTATTTTTATTTAATTGTTCATTTATTTTTAAATAAACAATTGCATAATATATATGTGATATTTTGATAGAAAATCAGTTGAATTGGCTAAAGATGATACAAAACAACTATATTTTATTCTATCGACATGTTACAATTATTCTAATGGGTCGTCAGAATCCATTATAGACGATTTAGTTACAAAACTATCGAATGTGAAAAATAGTTGCGTGGATCAAGTTCTAGGCTTATATTATTTAAAAAATAAAAAGGTGCGATATTTATTAAATTGTTGTTATTAGAAGAAAAAAATATTGTACAATTATTTGCCTTGTTTCAGGATTATGTAAAAGCAAAAATGCATTTATCTCGTGGAAAGGCTGCTGGACAATTTAATACTGCAATGCAGTTAATAAAAGTAGAGTGCCTGTTACAATCTGTTAATACATTTCCTTATGTGCATACACTAAATATGATGTATGATAATTTTTCAAGCCCAGTGAGAAGGCTTGTTATTTTAATACACTTATTGATGTATTACAATTACTGTGAAAAAAATCCGAAGGAAATGATGCGCTATCTAAAATTATATATAGATCAAGACATCGATGATAATATAAAAATACGTCATTTAATTGTAAGTTTATGTTATTTGGTGTATTAATATTTGAAATTCTTTGTAAGTAGAAGATAGATATTTATTTAAATAAAAAAATGTTTTACCTCACAAATATTGAAATATATTATACTTACTTTAAAAAGAAAAATATTAGTTTCATACATCTTAAGAATTAGTAAAAATTAAAAATAATCTAAACAATTGTCAATTTATTGCATATATTATTTATAAGTACAATAATTTGTTGAAACTTATAGAAACTTGAATAGTTGATACTATTTGTATAAAATAATTCTAAATGATCTTTATTTTATAATGCTGTTTTAAATAGTAATATCATTATTATTTATGATTTCAGTTTGCTCGACCATTGTTTACAGACAGATTTTTCAAACCAAATGAATTTCTGAATTTTCTATCCGTGAATATCAAAGATTTAATGAACTATAAGTGGAGTATGGAAGAAAAACAGATGATTGACTACACATTTGATCGGTTCAATAAAATACTGAAATTAAATAGTTATGCTTATGACGATAGTATTAATGATTATAATAAAACCACTATTCGTGAAAAAAGGGTATCTTGGCGAAAACAACGAGTTGATGTTTCAGAAAATAAGTCTAATGAAAGTCATAAACACCAATCAACTTCAAAATACATTATTGATCAAAACAAGTCTTTAGAAAAACATAATGTTGCTCTAGACCGAGAACCGTCAAGAATCCAACATAACATTATGGATAATAATTTCAAATTACCCATTAATAAATCCATTGTATCAATGAACAGTTTAAACAATTCGGATGGCATTGAGACAAATCCAAAAAAGTTTGAAAACAAATTTAGTTCTTTCGGTAATATACATGTTGTCTCATTAGAAAACAACTCTACAAATAAACCAATCAATAATAGCAGGACACGTGGTTATGGCACTCGCGGTGGCTGGCCACGTAGTAGCAACACACGAGTTAGCAACACAACTGGTGGCAACATACCCGGTAGCAATACACATTTTAGCAACCCACGTGGTAGTTTTACACGTGGTAGATATAACAGACACGGTAGTAATAATCCAATCAGGCAAAACCTACAAGATGACTCTGGAAATGAAGAACACTTTTCAAATATTTCAGATCCTTGGGATTAATTCTTAGCTGTCATATGGTCATATGGATATAAAAATATATGTTTAAAAAATCAAAATATATAATCAAAACATTAAGTTGGTCACCATACACTAACGGATGGATTATAAAAAAACATACATGTGTATATTGAAAATACCGAGAGTTAATTGCATTATTCAAAACCAGACTTCACATTAAAATTAATATTTCATTTACGTGTTATTCAAATAAAATTGTACAATTTTACAAGAGTATTATCACAGAATAGATTAAATTACTAAAATTACCACCCACTATGTATTTTTTAAATATTATATTCAATAAACTATTTATCCAATTACCTACTTACCTATTTATATTTTATATACTGAACAATAGTGGTTGAGCCATAGTGGTTGTACCAAACATATTACGCGAATAAAAAATTATTAAATCAGAATTATTTAAATTAAGCCACTCTAGTGCTCTAAATCAGACTCAGTTGCTACTTTCGCAGCTGCGTATTTTTTCATATTGTGCGACGAGTAAATAGCGTTTGAGATTGGGAGGGGAATAAAGCCCTAATATAATATTAATTAATATTGTATAAACTTAAATAAAAATAGGAAATTGTTTGAGGGAACTATTCTAATGTTTGGAGGGGAACTCAGCCACTAAAGCTTCCCTGGCTCCCATAATTTCAGTCTATGGTGGTGAGTATTTAAAATAAAAATGAAAATGTCGGAAAAGAAGGTACTGGATGTCTAAACTCCGTTTCAACTGAGAACACACCGCATCGCTCATCGTTATCAAAAATTCTTCAATTCTGGTTTTTCCTAACGTATTTAAATAAAAGGGGAATTTACTATCTAGATACTTTTTTTTAATCTCCCCCCCCCAAGCACCAATTAGAATTGGCTTATTTTTAAGAATACGATCTGAGTATCTGACCAATTAGGTAGATTCTTGGAAAAAATTCTAAATCTATTTCTTTATCATTATTGTTACTTTTTAATAAATCATTATTAACTGGCCTTTTTTTTTAATTGTTTTATACCCAGGCTGAATGTTACTATAAATAGTACCTATTATTAAATATTTATTGAATCTTCTTAGGTAAAACTTGCTCTATTTTAATTTGCAAAAAGCTTAATGTAAACGATTTTAAGATTATTTATGACCTTGCTGTGGTAGACGATTTATATTAACATACAAATTCAATTCCTGAAGTACCTAGATCATGAAAATAATAGACACTAGATACAAGCATAATGTTAATATACATTTACTGAAATGTTATACAGCTTTTAGACAAAAAGGCATAGGTATCTAGGTAAAATTGATATAATTTAGAAGTAACTGAAATATGTGTTACACAGGTACTTACTTTTCAAAATTAATCATTTTCATTTTTAATCACTGAGTCCCTAAAATATGAGTTGAATTATAAGTATAGCAAAATTTTATAAACATACCTACCTATATAGGTAGCCACAAAGCAGCCAGGGTAGCACAAGGTAGCCAGATCATATTATACAATATGTCAATATAGGGTAGTACCTAGCACAGTACTATCAAACAAATATCAGTCTAATATCTTGTCAGTTGTCTGTATAAAGCTGGAAGGTCCTACCCAGCTTTTAGAACTATGGGGTGAAAAAAATACAAGGCCTTTATGTTTATTATTTATAAATATCAATGATTAATGGTTGAAACTTAGAACATTATGTAAGTAATAAGAGTAGCAACTTACATAACTTCAAATTACAAAGCTCATTAGACCTTTAAAACCAATAGGATGTTTGAATATTGGATTCATTATAGTTCATTCCAAATTTAAAGTGACTTTTAAGTTTTAACCAACACTGTTTTCCTTTTCTATAAAAATATAGATATCTTATGCAAATTATACCAATTGTCCTAGTAAAAGGATAAAACTTCTGAAAACATATTTGAATTTCTCATAAAGTTAACATGAAAATTACTTTTCCAATTTTATAATACTAGACATAACATTTTCTATACCTACTTACATGAAATTATTTTCATTAAGTGTTAGCTCTTTTTGTGTTATTGTCTAATCCTATCTATTCTGTTTCAAGTTATACATTCTAAAATAAAGGCAGTCATTGTTGAAACTATATTATTATTATTGAAGATGCATTTTTCAATATTTTATGAAACATGGTTTAACACAGTTTTCAAATTCAGTATAAACAATAATTTAATTTAAAAAATTTAAAAACTCATATATTAATTGTTAAAAAAATGTAAGCCATTTAAATTAAATAATGACAAAATCGTCATTTGGTCCTTATACAATAGGGCGTATACAGTAGGTATATCAAATGCTAGTTTGACTACTCAGTTATAATAATTTATTGATTTTCGTCAACATTAAATTATTAATATTGTTGAATATATAAAAATAAAATGTTGCTGCTAATTAAAATAACTTATATCTTGATTATAATATAAAAATATATATAGGTATATATTGTACTCAGTTACCTACTAGATACAATGTACAATTTTGGTTTAAATTCCATAAAAATGGGAATTAATTATACTCAATTTTTGATGTTGGTTCTGTAAGTTTTTATTTAGTTCACTAAAAGCACTCATACGAGGTGTCCATCAATAATGTGTCCTGCTATTACAAAGTGGTTTATTGAAAGGATAATTTTCTAAGAATATAATGTGTACATTTGCAAAGGAACTACATTTGTTTACTAACTTTTTAGGTCTCAATGCCATTTGAATCGTTCACACTGTTCATTGGCTCCATGAGTTAAATAAAAGTTAGGTAATTTGAAGTTATTGTATAAAGAATATTACTAAGAATATTTTTATAAAGACTTATTTTGATTCATGTATTTGGAAGGAAATTGGTGTTGATGACTTTCATCAAAATTATATTCTGACTATTAAGATTCATTTTTTTACGAAGAACAGTTTTATCGTTACCATTCAAATTATTATAATAATTATTAAATTTTAGTATTATATTAAACCAATCAAATATGATAAGACACATAATGTTGCTGAGTATTTAAAATAAAAATAGTAATAATTGAAATATTAATGTATAAAAAAAACATATTAGATACAATAGGTACATAGTATTGTTAAATCTAAATAATTGTAAGCAAATTTTAATGAAGAATAGAAGGAATAATCCTCAATTCCTCAAAATTATCCTTTTTTTATCATCCATCAGATAGATGACTGTCATATTATTCATGTCTTCGGTCTTTCTTTTTTCTCCAAGATTCATTTTTCTTCTGGTGACTTCCATTGCTTCCATTAGATTTATTCTCTGAGAATTCAACTTGTTTACGCAAAGATTCATTTCCTTTATGAACAGCAGTTTTATTATCATTATTAAAATTTAAAAGGATTGTCATTAACATTCAATTTTAATATTTTATTAAACCGATCAAATGTGTTCATTTCTTCTTTATCCCAGTTATTGTTATTCATTAATTCTTTAATATTCACAGATAGAACATTCAAAAATTCATTTACTTTTATAGATAATCTGTCTTCATTAAACAATGGACGAGCAAACTGAAATCATGAATAATAATTATATCACTACAAAGGAACATAATAAATATTTTTGAGAATTCTTTTATTCATACAGCATCAACTGTTATTAAAATGCATTTATTTCAAAAAATAATTCTATTATAGTTAGTGTACAAAATGTATTATTTGTTTTTACTTTTACCTAATTCTTAAAATTTATAATTATGTCATAATTTCCTCTTAAATATATTTGTATATAATTAAACATTTAATTATTTATAATTTGAAATATTAATACACCAAAGTATAATATAAAATCAAAAAACAAAAGTATGAAAGTATACCCGTATTTGATATGAATATTGAAACTAAGGTTTAAGAAGTGTGCAATTGTGTGTCTAAGTAAATAGAATGTGCAATGACCAAACATTATTGAAATTAACATTTCCATAACCTAATTACATTAAAATTAACTAGAAAAGCATGGAGGCAAAAAGCTCCTTTAAAATTTAAGAATTTTTTGGAGAATTGATATGTAAAGTGAATAAAATAAAATAAAATTTATAAATTTATAAATTATTTATTTACCATCAATTGACGTTTTTTAATAGTGTCTTCAATGTCTTGATCAATGTATAATTTTAAGTAGTTCATCATATCTTTTGGATTATAGTCACAGTAAATGCAATATATCAATATATGTATTAAAATAATAACCCTATTTTTTGGGTTTTGAAAAACCTTATACATCTCTTTTAATTCCTGGACATAAGGAAATTTATTGACAGATTTTTGTAACAGGCATTCTACTTTTATTAACTGCAATGAACTGTTGAAATTACCATACTCCTTTCCACGAGTGAAATATATTTTAGCTTTTTCATAATTCTAAAATAAATCAAATTAATAATTTTTGTCTACTAACAAAACATATTAAAGTATCATACCTTTTCGCGGTTTAAATAATATCTGCCTATAGTTANNACAATACTATTTTTAACATTTGTCAGTTTTGTAATTATATTGTCTATAAAGTCTTTTGACAATAAATATTTAGGAAAGTGGATATAATGAAGTAATATAGAATTCTGATGTTTTGTATCATCTTTGGCCAATTCAATTGATTTTCTATAAAAAAGACCACGCATAATACACATATGAAATTATTTAATTAACAACAAACTGATAAGTCAATAAAACCAAAAATGATGGTTGACAGAATAACAAACATAAAAATAAATTTTATTTGATTGTAATAATATTAAAAATTGATTTATTGCAAAATGTAGTTATGTTTTGAAAAATTATAATTTTGTATAAATGGGTTAGGCACATTTAAATTAAAATTACTAATTTGCATTACCCATTTATTACTAAGATCTAGTTGATTCAGAACAATAAATTACTTACTTAGCAATATCAGACGAAAGCTTATAAAACTTGTTTGATAGTTTCAAGTTGTTGTG
>PVMI01021017.1:0-20637 GCA_008528875.1 Aulacorthum solani
AAAAACTCATGAATACCTAGAATCTAACTAAAAACTATTGAAAATAATCAAAATGTATTCTAGGGACTTCATAATATCTGTCCAGTAGAAAAAATTTTAAAAAAAAATTATAAAAAAAAGCTTTTATACATTATATTATTTAAAGGTAAAATGTGATTTAAATTATACATAAATAGTTTTTTTTATTTATTTCACGAACCGTGGATACAAGAAAAAGATTTATTAATAACAAGAGTTTTCTTCTTGACGTTGTAAAACGCTTTTTGGTATAATAAATTTATTGTTATACATAGTTGGTTATTTTAAATAAAAAAATTTAATGGCTTTTAAAGCACCAGGATCAGCATCAATTCGTTTAAAATCTTACTAGTATAATTTTCATTTTTTATCCTATAATGTTTAAAACTTATAATTTTATATTCCGTGGTTTTTCAATTTTTCATAATAAACTTTCATCATATTTTTATTCAAAAACATATCGGTATCATGGCAGACTAGTATCTATATTTTTCTTCATTATTGAGATTTTCCAAAAAAAAAAAAAAAAATATTATGATTTTCCAACTATTTACTTTAAAAAATCATTTTTGTAGCTCTTAAGTTTTTTGATTTACAAAAATATGTAAATAACTAATGTTAATTGAAATTTACAGCAAATGTACCAATGAAATTGGAACAATTGGGAAAGTCAGTATTTTCTGAACTTGATGGTAATCCGCCCATGTGGATTACAAAGAAAAGTCCGGAAGAGATTTACGTAAACCAGGCTAAAGTCGTCTATCATTTGGCTAATTATGAACACAATAATACAAATGGAAAACCTCAAGTAAGAACACGTTATCTAACTATGGCACTTCAATTTCAAAAAATGCATTTTATTAACTTTTGTTTATTAATAGGTGTTGCATGTCATTGACCAAGTTCTACAACCTTTGCGAATGAAGAAAAATAGCCCTCAAAATGTTTACAACCCTAATGCATGGGAATTTATGGAAAATGCTGAATATCTGGATTTAGATAGTTACCACACTAAGTAATTATATTATACACGTATACAAAATACACCAGATTAATTGACTAATTGAAAATTCATCTTTTTAGTTCGAAAATATAATTAATCATTTTTATTTAGAGAATTAACCACATTTATGAATAGGTACTGTTTCCGTTAACATTTTTTTAAATATAATATAAATATTTAACTTTTAATTTTCATGTTATTCAAAAGTTTAAGCTCTTATTGAAGCTAATGTGTTAAAACTTAAATGATTAATTCCTTTTAAATATTTGTGAATAGTGTGTAAGTCTTACAGTAGCCATACGTATGTACCTAAATATAATGTGTGAGGATAAAAACGTTGAAACACTGTTAGCACTATATAAAAATTCAATTAATAAAGAAGTGGCCTGCAACCAAAATCATGAAACTAGTTTTAATCATCATGATGATAACATAATCTCAACGTTGAACTTAGAAAACATTATGCTAATTACAAATCCATACTGATATATCGCTATTGTTTTCTCTTACAAATGCATTTCATTTTATACACAGTAATACAACTTTAATAGAAATATGCGATATAAACAGTTTTGCCATGTTATGTTTGTGTAAGATAAATGTGTATAGTGTCTTAACAACTAAAAGTAAAGGGTTAAAATTACAGTCTTATACTTGAAATATTAATTATTGCATACATTCGGTATGTACGTATGTTCCATCCATCTGTTTAATTTAAATTTTGTCTCCTTCAGTAATATTGTACATAGGTAGTACAACCAATTAAGTAAGTGTATTTTACCTAATTATTTAAACATTCAACTTCAAAGTTTCTTTTTCTTAATACCTAATATCAAATTTCTTTTTTCTGACAATGATTATTACAATAAAATAAACCCTATAATAAACACAGACCTATAGAGGTTTTTTGAATTATATTTTGTGGTTGAAATTACCTACAGTTCTCGTTAAGATTCTCATTAAAAATATTGAGAACTGATGTCCGCATAAATTCTAGTCCAACACAAAAACAGATTACAGCACAATAGTTATCGTTTGTAGCCTTCTAGGTTATTTAAAACAAAATATTTTTTATTACTTATAAAAACAATTTTACTATATAATAGTAAATAGATTTTTAGTGTTGATTTTATATTAATTTAGGTATTTTTTAAGTAGATATTTATTTAATAACCGAAACTAAAAATATTATCGTAATATTACTTTTTTAGTAAATTATTATCTAGTATTTTCGTATTGATTTTTTAAAAATATTCTTGCTACCAAGGCCCGTGTTTTGTTTTTATTAGAATTTAAAAACAATTACGAATTTAAATAACGAATCTTAAGTATAGTTATTCTAGGATATTAACAAAACAAGTCTTGTGCAACGTTAATATTTAGAAATCGCAGTGCATTTTATACAGATACATTTACGTACGGGCGTCGTCCGAAAAATTGTCTCCGAGCTGAAGAGCAGATTGCTTTGTCTTGTACGACTCATTTCCTTTTGTACTGTTTCTTTTAATTACATTTAATCGTTTTCGCTTCAGTCCTTTACACCCACTTCCATAGTATGTTTAATTACCTCATTGAGGGGACTCAATACCACCTCGGTCAGGGGCATACCACGCATTTTTACCCGTACATCCTGTTTATCGTTGGCAAATCGTGAAATACAGATCATACCCGTTCCTTTACATTTATC
Source organism: Aulacorthum solani (assembly GCA_008528875.1). Taxonomy (NCBI): domain Eukaryota; kingdom Metazoa; phylum Arthropoda; class Insecta; order Hemiptera; family Aphididae; genus Aulacorthum; species Aulacorthum solani. Next base: position 2,709 of record PVMI01021017.1, read on the forward strand.
AGCATAATTGTGTATCTAATTTAAGTATTAAACTAAATTAGGGAAATACATTATGAAATTCAAGTGGCATTTCAAAACTGTTTAATATTTTACAAATTAAGAATAAAAATGAAAATATCAACATTTATTTTTTCTCGTAACTAATACTTGTCTAATAATAATTTAATCGTCACCAATTTGGTTATTTCCTTAATTTTATTTAAAAATAATATTGATTATTTGTAGAGTTTAAAGCTGATATATTTCATTAGATATTAAAATTGAATGTTGCATTTTATCTGTTTAGTTCTTCTTTATCTAAAAAAACTTAATTTTACCATTATTAAAAATTAAGGTTGTGGGTTTTGGTACGTTGAATACAGCAATGTAAAGTGAAACGTATATTTAATTTACGTAAAAACGTAATGTAGTACCTACCTTTATATAATTATATTGAAGTATTTAAAAAAAAAAACAGATAAATTGACCAATGAGATAATGTGATGATAATAGTGCCTTAAGTTAAAAAAATTCTTTTAGGAAAGTTGTAGGTGGATATTTATCTAATTAATATTTATTTATATTTTGCATATTTATTTAATTTAATTATTTTCTAGTACTTTTTTGCAACGAGTACAAAATTTGGATAAGAAGAGCGTATTCTCCAATCAAGGCGGACATACATTTTTCATACCCGTGGACGAAGTGGCTAATGTAAGTTTATAGACTTTATGCAGCTTATAGTTTGTTTCATATATTGTTGTTGGTTAGAAAAATAATACTATTATTTGTAGAAATGGAAGTCTTTGTTAGGTTGAATAGTTCTAAAAGGTGGACTGAAATGCAATAATATCTATTTCACAATTATACTATTTTTGAGCGTTCCATAAAATAAACTATCGTCTTTGACATTAAAATATATAGGTAACATGATCACGAACTTTCATTTTAAAAGTTATTTCATATTCGAGTCCGTGTACCAAATGATGATGGTAATATATTATATTATTCATCAAGACTGTCTCTTTTAGTTTTATATTTGTATACTACATTTCAAGATTTAATATAGATATATTTTTAAAAAATCTTTGAATATAATTTTATTGATATTACCAACACGAATCATTTACAACTGTTATTTTTAATCAATTCGATATTATATCCAGTTAATAATATTAAAATTATAAATGATTCATATAAATTTGTAATAATAGTTTCGAGAGTTTTCATTGTCTAAAATCGTGTAGGTTTTAGCTTTCACCATTGGTGAAAATTGTTATAATAAGAAGTAGCTAAGCTTTATTTTTTGTAGATAATATGCTTCTAAATTATCAATATTACGTTAATCTACATCACTGTGTATATCGTGACCGAACTATGATTTCAAGAGTGAATTGTTATGATCAGTATTTTTAATGATTATAATGATCTACTTGATTTTTGGAGAGAACCCGTTTCTAAATCTAAATGGCGTTGTAACAGTGAAATTATATTATATTTTATATTTTCAATTTCGGGAATAATAAAACGTTCATTTTCTTCAAACTTAGAATACATATTTTTTTATGTTCATTATTTTTTAAATATTTTTTATGAATAATGAATTAAAAATTGTATAACTTTCAAATGATTAACATAAAGATCGAATATAATTCAAATACGTAAATTGTAAAATGTAAAATGTATAATATATGATATAATGTCATATTTTATGACGATGGAAGGGGCTTAGAATTATTTTACTAGGCAATTAATCGGTTTGATTTATGTTTTAATTGTATTTAGTATCCAAAAGTAAGACCTGAAAAAATCGATGTGAAAGTGATTGACGCCCACATTGTTCCCGATAATGTATTGTTTTTGGGACCAACCAACGAAGACGAGCAATTTAAAACTTTAGCGTTTACTGACATGCTTAAGGTATTTGCATCTTTATCTAAAGCTGAAGAAGGAGATAAAACTAAATGTAAGTCATGTCATATAGAACTGAAATTTAATTTGGAAGTTGCAAATTAAAAAAGTAATTTTTTGTATTTTATGTGTTATTCGAGTGTTTCTTATTACGTATTTTTTTATATGTATCTTTTTTTAGTAAACATAATATAAAACGCGGAATTGGTTGCATAGTTATAAGTGAACAAATTTTACTTAGTTTTTTACCATGTATTTAAAAATTGTGGTATTTTTAAAACGTATTACTATTTTGTTTTTTCTGTTTTTTTAGATTACGTAAGCAGTGACACTGTTGTTGGTGATGGTGTCCACCCGACTGGAGCTGTAGTAGCAGAAATTGTTAAAGCCAATATACCTGTCAGAAATGGTGTGGTCCATTTGATTAGTAGACCATTGATGATTGTGGACAACACTGTAAAACAATTTATTGAGGTCAGTTAATATTTATATTTTATTTAAAAATATGTTGAAATTTATAAATTTTTAACTTTGTTGTTTTTCATATTTGATGCTGCTGGATATAATAAAAGCAGTCGTATAAGGTAAACATACTTAATTATTGATTTTATTTTATTTTTGACTTAAATTTATATAAATTTACACATCATATTAACACGTAATTATTTACAATGTTATTGTGTTATTATTTACTAATTATAATTTAATGACATTAGTACTTACCAATCTTAAATTTATTATTTATTTTTAAGAATGAAAAATAATAGTTTTGAAAAATATTGTGTTTTTTAAGTTTAAATTAAATGGCCATAAGTAGGATTGATGGAAGTAGGATTGACAGTTCAATAATAAGTTATAATAAATTATGCAATTTTAATTGATTTCTATAACACAATGTTATCTACTGTTTACCAAAAAAAAAAAAAATAATAATAATAATAAAAATAATTTTCAATACAGATTTGTGTTAAGATAAACAATAAATAAAACAAAAGTGGGTAGGTGTGCATTTTGTATTTCTGATGGATTTTGAGTACTCGGCATTACATAGAATTAACCTAATTTACCGTATATTTACTTAATGCTCAATTGTGTGTTTATATATCCACTTACGTTAAATTCTAACTGTAATTGTATATATTTGACAAACAAACGTGTGTAAACAAACTTTTTTTTTTAGAGAAGTAATATCTTTGTTGTTATTTCTTTATATGCGTATTCAAATATGTGTCTTAAAAACAACTATATAATACAATATGCACCTACCTACTTACAATGTTTTTTCGACATTAATATTGAATAAAGTTCCTGCATATTTTCTAGACTTGTGAGCTACTAAATTGAATTACCTTAATGCACATATTTTACCTTCGTAATAGTTTATGTGTAATACATTAAGATTGTTGGTTTCGATTTTCATAAAAAAATTTTTGCAGGCAGGAAATAGTCTCATACTTTGTGAAGTTGTGATATTTTGGTAATTTTTTTTTATGTGAAATATCAAAATTTGACTATTTTACGAGGCGTGATCTTTGTTCTTTCTATAAAGTTGTTTTTTATCTTTAAAATTGTTTTATTTTATTTATCCGTATGGCTCTATTGTATGACTACTGTTCCACGAACTAGGATATTTTGGACCCTTAATAACTATCCAGCCTTGGCACTCTACTGCCGGGTTGCATGAACAATCACTAAACATTTAACGAATCAATAGTGAGCTCATAAACCTTTAAACATGATCTAGTGGTCCATGGTTGGTCCATTAAATTTAATTGAACCCGGCTTTGATATTATAATATTATTATAAAAAAAAAAATTATAAACTCGCGTTTTATATTATATTCGTTGATGGGGTTATAATTTCATTGTTGTCACAGTCAGCTAACTCAGTTCGTTCATCTTAATAGAAAATAATATCTGAAAAGCAGTTTTTGCAACTTAATTAATAGGTTATCAGGACTATTAAGTTTGACCAAATGTAGTAATATATTATCTTTTATTAATTTATCAGGACAGAGAAGACAGTGTCTTACACCGATTCTACGAAGAGATTATGAATTCCGGTGGAGATTTCTTAGAAAAACTCACCGCCATGCCAAATGTTACGCTTTTTGCACCTTCTAATGCAGCGTTCAACGACCAATCCATCCAATTGTATTTGACAAATCGCACTTACATCAGGTCTTTGCTTGATTTACATATTGTCAATAGACGTCTCTCCGTCGACGATATTGTTGCTGAATCCATCGATAAGGTATGTGATCTACAGTAGATAAGTTGTTGGTTTATGTTTATACTTTTTATTTTCACATATGTTTTTTTTAATCGTCTTTTATCTTGTATTTTTATACTAATTAAATAATATTTTGCAGCGTAGATTATCTAACTATCTCATTTAATTGAGTGTAATTCGTAGTGTTAGTAAAATATAATTATCAATAATCATAATATCAGAAGTTATTATTTAGTTTTTACTTGTATATAATAAAATATATTCCGTAGAGTCCATATCATCCTAATATTTTCGAAAAACATGTTTATTGACTCAAACTAAAAAATATTAATCTTTTCTCATGAACATATTATTAAGGTTATACACAGTTGTGAGAATTATAGAGCTTACTGTATACCTATATATTTTATACTTCTTCATGCTGTTTCACGAAGCATGCTCAGTACTCGCACTCCCTCTTTATACATTCATAATGCATAATATTATTGTATTGAAGTATTATGATTTTAGAAATTTTTAAGTTAACATGAAAGCCATATACTCTGGTATCTACTTCGATTTTTTTAACCATTTAAGAAGTATCTTGTAGCCATTTCACAAACTTTTTTATTTCAAATAAAACTCGCCTTTTTAACGTAAATCAAACGCATCTAAATCAAAGTTCTAATGAATACATTCTGAGTTGTTAAACTTTATGTAAGTAGTAAAGTCTAAAGGTGATAATCCTTAGTAATTTTTTACGTCAAATATAAAATAAACTTAATATTTCGTGGAGTAGGTACTTATATTATACTAAAACTTGATTTCAAACTCATATTAATATTATTTATTTTAATCTTCAAACCACTTAAGTAAATCTTTAAAATCATGTATTCCTTTCAGTATAGTTGAAAATAATAATTCAAGAACATCTTATTTTAACGAATTAACATGGATATGTTTTTGGGTTGGATATAATTAATTGTTTTATCGTAATCGTGATTATATTTTGTTATAACTTTAAAACGTTATAATTTTTGCATTACAGTTGCTATAGATTAACCAAGCAACCAATGACTAATATAATTACGGTGTCATAGCAACATCTAGTTGATACATTTTTTTAATCATACTTTAAAAAATATATTTATGATTCAATTGTTTTTCATGCAGTGGAGTAAATACTAAGTAGTTCGCTATTTTTTACTTAATTTCTGATTTCTCTGACGATTTACAAATTACAAAAAAAAATTTTCTGAATTAAAGAGGGGTTTTCATAAAAAAAGTCTGTTTTGTCACAAGATACTCCTTAAATGGCGTACGAATAAAATAGTCTTAGTGTACCTTAAGATTCTTAAAAATTATCTAAATAGGTTTTTATTTTCTATTTGGTCATGGTTGTGGCTTGGTCAAACAACGTTTAATCGTATTAATTAATATGAAAAACCTGTATTTATTTACTAGTTACTATTATAATAATTTAACCTATAATAAGGAACAGATACAGTGGGACGTATATTGTATAAACCAATAATTTTAAATCCATCTTAGAATTTATTCTTCTTTTTTTTTTATTTAAACTTTCCTAAAATGTAAATGATATTCTTAATATCAAGGTATTTTATAATAACAAAACTAAAAACAATGCACTGTAGGAAATATGATATGGATGGCGTATTATAATTTATACGTTTGGTAATTTTCTCTTTGTATAGACATTCGTTTACAATTATATGTTAAAGTATATTGTGGATAGTATCAAATACTATAAATTACTTTCACATTAGATCTCACAATTTAAAATTACTCTTATTAAACTTTAACGTTTTTAACACATGATTTCAAAACATTTTCTAATAGCTTAAACTTAAATACATTAGTAATCACTAATCCTGCAGTTTGAATTCTTAATATTATAACTTATTTCTTTCATTTTACTAATTTTGCTTTAAGATTGAGTCGATATTAAATATATTCTTCGTTCCGCTCGTTTAATCTACATGTTTCTTTTTTTATCCATAACACGTTAATTCAAAAAGTGTAATACATTATAATCAACTTATAGGTATAACTAATTGTATAATGCCGTTCGTTCCCTACATTACAGTTATTGACTTATTAGTTATTACCCACTTACTAGTTATACTACTCTCTTATATAGGATATATTAGTACCTATGTAAACAAGTTTTATTTTAAACAGTTGTTTTGATCAAAGTTGTTATCTTTTTAAATATCTAGTATTTTTATTTCGTACACTTTATAATTACGTACCTAGTAGCTGGTACCTACCTCATTTTGGTAATTAAAAAATGAGGTACGTAGTTACATTATGAGAACCTATAGAGTGTAGACTGTCTGTAAACTCTTTTTAAAAATGATTAAAATCTACCTCGCACTTATATACTGAGATTAGATTCCATATCATTCGTACCTCTACAAATTGCATTGACATTTATTAAAACAAATAATAATTTTACCTCGACTTTTCTTAAATTTATAATTATATATACCTATAACAGTAGCTGATTATGTTGTGTTTATTTTATTGTATAATAGCATGAGTGTGCATGATTTTCATTTTTGTTTTGTTTGGTTTTTTCCTGTCTACAATGGATCAGCGCTTTCAGGTTCCCACCGAAGTACCCCGCAAGGATCTGTTTTTCAACGTGGTAACCAGCGGTAAAAACCGCACGTTGACCCTGGAGGGTGGCGGCGTGAACGCTACCGTGGTCCAAGCTAACTTAGCTGCTACAAACGGCATCATACACATCATTGACCACGTACTGGGCATTCCATCATCGACTGTCGACCGCAAACTGGCCACTGACCCCACGCTCAAGTAAGTTACCTACCGTGATAACTCTCGCGTGACGCGTCTTGCGCACCGGAAAATCGTTTATATTATTAATTTGTATGACATTGTTGATTAAATGTTCAAGAAAAATGTTTTTTTTTTCAATGCATGTTAATTAGTATAATAGGTTATCTACTATTAATTACTATGGTCTACAAGTGATGTTGTTACCGAAATTATAATAGTTATAAATTATAATTAATGTGTTCTATTATAGTGAAACCAACTACCTCGGCCAAGTATCCTCGCTTAACGATCAACTAGGCGACGTCCAAAAGAGATTCACTTATTTTGTGCCCAGAGACTTTGCTTGGAAGAGGTTGGCAATCGATAACCCATCAGTATACAAAAAATTATTCATGCCCGAATACTCGAACATTGTAAGTATATCATGTATGCTTATAGGTAGTAGCAGATAATCACATTTTTGGCGAAATAGACATTAGTGAATGTGTGCTGTACCATATAGTGATTTTTGTTTAACTTTCATGTATGTAATTTTCTTGTGTAGGCTCGTCAGATTTTGGAACGCCATTTGATCATTGCGGATAAAGTATTTACAATGGACGATTTAAGGAAAGACGCCAATAATAATTACAATTTGTCTGTCAGACTTCCTACTGTACGTGACGTTTCCATGTATATCAAAGTCAAAGACTCTGTTGAAGGTACTTACTCTTGATCCGTCGCAAACTGAATATTATTTAAAAATGAATAATTATTAATTACTTTTTGATTATAATTATTTATTTTTTCTATTGAAATTGCTCAACCATTAGTTATTTTTTGACAATTATATAGGTAGCACATAATTATATTTTTTTGAAATCACGATTTCTATCCCCCTTACAAAACAATTATAATTAATTTTATTAATTTTTTACATCCAGAATATATGATTTATTGTTATTCGAAATGTTATTGTTCATATTGATAAATGACACATTAAATTGGCACCTTGGATTTCATGATTAATTGTTTAAAGTTCAATTTCATTGAAATTGATTTATTAGACATGAGTAAAAATGTAAAGAATTTGAAAGTTCAAAAAAAAAATTTTATCCACACAGCAAGGAAACTATTCTAGGATGATTCATTATTGTGTGACCAGCGATGTTGGTAGTTATATTATAGTTTGGACAGTTTGAAAAACCAGCTAAGCCACACATTACAATAAAAATTAATGATAAATGTATTTCCATCTATTTTTTTTAAATGTGTTATAACAACTTAAGATCATGTAAAAAAAATATTTTCAAAATCGTTGATAGTTTTAGAATAATGAGTGGGTTTTGATAAAGAAATTCCTTTTTATAGGTATTATATTAGCATCAGTATATTACCTATAATAAAAATTAATTCTGTAATGGTTGTTTTAACTATTACAATACAAACTAATTTCCCTTCTGAATCTCGTAATTCTTTATTTATTGAAAGGTAGATATACCCAGTGTATTTTATTGTGGTTCGAACGTTTAGTCTGTAAATAAAATGTTTCTACTTTTATAGTTTTAAATTATCATGTTAAATATACTGTTTTTAATTTTAAACTTTGAACAACTATTTAAATAATAATAATTTTTTGTAGGTTACTCAATTGAATGGCGTAATGAATGGATACATGTCCACCGTTCTGATGTCCGTTGCACCAATGGTATCATACATGTAATCGATAAAGTTTTGATTGATGAAAACGACATTGAAGTGAATGGTGCTATTGCTACCAAGTCAATAACTGCATTGGTGTTGGTCATGGCCCAATGTCTTGTGTTCTATTATTTCAACTAGTCAATTCTACTCAGCAGGCGTGTCTTGTATGTGGAACACCCTAAGATGCGTTTAACAGTTGGTCATAAGGTTCACACCCTGTTGTTTCCACTAAATACATAGGACCTACTGATAACATTAACATTTTCAAATATTATCCTCTTTCCTCATACGACACGTTTGATTTTTATAAAGTGAAAATTAGTTCCCATTAGAATTGTATCCAATTCTCAAACGGACAATGTATTTTTATTTCCTATAACGTTTAAGTTTTTATTAAAAAATTTCCCTTCAAGATTTTTTTTTATTGTAAGCTTGTGCCTGATTAGTTTTATATACATAAATATATATAATATATCTCGTGTATATATAGTGTATACATTTATGCGTTTGTGTAACTTAATTTTATTCTTCGCATTTGGTAAAATCTTATTATTTCAATATTTTCTCTTTGATGTGGATAGTAGTATAGTTCTATTTGTCCAAAAAAGAGGAAATGTTAATTATAATTTAAACAAAATTTGCTTTTAAAGCTGCACATAAACGTATTTTAGCAAATACGTCAATTTGACATTATTATATTTCCAAAAAACCTTAAATGTATTTCCTGTGACATCCTACCCCTGCCTTTAAAGATATTATTACATTTTACTTAACAATTTTAGTATAAAAATTGGAAACGGGTGAAAGTCAATGTGGTTTATTAAAATCAAAAGGATAACGCATAAATGAGTCTGACAAAACAAGATATCGAGTATTTCACATGTTAGGAATATCATTTTTTTTTAGATCAAAATATTGATTTGTAAATACTGAACATGGTATAACTATAGGACTTAATAGTATTAAAAAAAAATATATATATATTATTATGTATGCCTTACGATAGTTCAAAATAAATAATTTGTTATTCGTTAAATATTATTTAAAAAAAAAAAGACAAAATTAGAATTAATAATAATAATAATAATAATAATAATAATAAAAAAACCCATAGTTCATCTTAATCATATTCTATTTATATATATTATAAGTTATATATTTATACATGTGTAAATTGTAATTTGAGAATCATTTAATAGGAGAATTAATATATAATAGAAAATTATCTTGTTGAATTTATACAAACATTTTACGAAAATATATTAATCTCGTCCTTTCATTGATTAACTATGATATTTTAATAATAAATAATAATACTATATTATATTATACTATAATACTCAGTGTAAACTGATAATTAGTGCATTGATGCTTGGTGTCTATTTATATTTTCTACTTCTGTTCAAGTGGAAAATAAAAACAAAATATTGTAGTTTTTTTTTTATTTAGAAAAACGATTATTCATAATATATTTAATGGCTAAGAAACGAAATTAAGAGTAAAGACAATTAATTGGTAATTTTGATATTGTATAGAAACAAAATAAAACTGTGACTGCTTCATCTAAATAAGATTGTAAATGGACGCAAATTTTCGATGATTAAAAACAACCGTCTTTGTTTATATTTTATTAACAATTTAATAAATGTATATATTAGGTTTATGTGTTAAACATTTTTTTTTTTTTGTAACTACGGTTGAAGTCCCACTGCTATTATTTTTCTGTGTACCATAATTTTATTATTTTTTATTTATTCCCTATTCATTTATATTAAACCTAATTTCAATGACCTGCACCAACTAATAAATATTCCATATTATATAAAATATACATATATTTTACATACATTATGATGTAATATGTATACTTTTTTTTTTAGTTGCATAATCCATTTAATAAGTGTATACAGTGTTTTGGCACCAAGGCTTGTGGCCATTGAATGAATTTTGGTCTGTTATATTATGTGTTTGCGCCAAGTTTCTAATATTACACTCTTAAATCATAATACCTAATGTATTTTTTTTTCCAAGTGCTCGCAATGTTATCATTATAATTATCTACTGCGTACATAATTTAATATGTAATCTTGTTTTTTTTTTTTGAAACAAATAAAGTATCAATACTACAATAATAATTAATTTGAGATGTTTCATGGGTAAACCAAATTCAATATTTTCGGTCTTATTACTAAATGACCGTCGAAAAAATTCCTTGTTAAATCCAATTTCATTTTAAGAACAACAAATTAAATATGTTAACTTCATGAATTTTGTTCAGAAAAGTGTAAGATATTTTGTGTGAATGAATAGTAAATTGTATTCTTAACTCAAAATCTAATTTAAGATTATGTCAGCTCAATATTTGTTTTTATTCTCAGACCCCGTGGTCAACATAAATAAAATGTTTTCACCTTAAATCATTTTTATGATTTTTGAGTGCCTAATCTTAGAGTTTTTTTGTGAGTTGTGTACACAATACTTACCTCTAAAATACTTACTCCCATAATACCTACCCTCATAGTAAAATCACCTATTACAAAAATTATAGAGGATAATATTTTTGAGGGTATGACATTGGTTTTATATTTTATTGTTTGACTTTGTAAGTTCGACTTTCAAAATAATAAAAAAAATGTGTACATTTAAATTATGTTAAAATTGTTTTGAAACAATATTTAGACAAATTGATATGTCTCAAAAATATTCCCTATCGTTTATGTAACTAGTAAATGAATAATGCTGCATAAATGCGTTTTGTCTATGATGTGGAAGACCAGAGAAAGAAAGTAAACAGTCAACTGACATCCTCTTAAGAAGGTTGCCAATTGTCTGTAGTTCTACGAGAAGTGTTGAAAATTACGTGGTGTAAATAAATATTTTTGTAACAGATGTGCAATGAGCTTAATATTATATGTGCCCATACCTAATATTTTGTGTGACAAAAGTTAAAGAAAACAATAAATTTTAATCTTAGATCAAACGTGCTAGGTAGGTGGTATACTTATACGTTATACTACACATATAAGTTAGGTACCTTAGTTAAATTATTTCATTTTGAATATAAACAAAAAAAATTACTTTAAATTTAAAATGTGGCTCTTTGATACATTGATAATTTTCAAATATGTCAATCTTAGGAATACAATTATTGATAGAGACAAACATGGTAAGATACACTTTGTTTGTATACTGTATAGGTACTGTCCATCATCAAACAGAATTCATCAAAATCATGAAAATGTTCAAATTATTTTGTAGTTACAATTTTACAAATGTTTAAAATGCTCAGCTATTGTAGCTAATGATTAAAAATTTAAAACAATGTTTCTCATAAGTAGTAAACGCTGTAACCAAAAAATCCAATAGTATATAAATAGGTTTTTTACAAATATTTTAAGTTTAGACAAGATCAGATATTTAAGCAAATAATAACAATTTTAGTAATCTTATTCTAATAAAAATATTATTTGTGTTTACTTGAAACTTTTAAAGTATATTATTATAATATATTACATACACAATGGCATTTTTAAATGGTGGGGGGAGTGATTATATGACAGGGGCGGCAAACCTTTTTCTGGCCAAGTGCCAAAATTTAAAAACAAAATTTGTAAAATATAATTGTGTGTGATTCTCACCCTCACCAAAAATGTAATTTTACTGAGAATAAAAAAAAATAAACAAGAATTGCTAAAAATATTTTAATTAGTTTTGACGCGTCATTGAAATGTTGGCCTTGCCACTTTTGGCAAGCTTACAATAGGTTCGCCACCCCTGTTATATGGTATACCCATTTACCATTTGGTAAACTGGCTATTGGCGTATATCCTGTAAAAATAATACAAGTACTATCATGACTTTAAAATTTTTTAAAAAAATGGAAAAAGAAAGAAAATTAGGTAACCAGTAAGTATTAAACACTCTGCTTTACAGTACCAGTAGGTAGATGTTGAGTGTACCTCGTCGGCACCTAAATCACTGTAATTAATGTGTTAAATTTGAATTTAATGATAAATCATTATAGGTATAGGAAATCAATTTTGAACAAAGATGGTTTAGTCTAAATCAATAAGTAATGACGAAATTAGATATTCACTTTAAAATAATGATTTTAATTATTTTTTTTGTAGGTATCTAAATGTGTTTATCATAGAAACTCAAAACATTTCACTGTTACATAAATCGTTATTTTATAAATTCAATCTAATTTCCTAAATATTTTGACTGTATTTAAGCTATTTATAGACATTTTGAATGTTTATAAAATTAGCATGTAAACATATTATCTAATAATTTAAGAAAATTCAAATGTGTAAACGTAGCACTAATGACCCAGTTATCAAAGCCAAAATATTGGTTTCATGAATAATAAAAACAAAGACATTTGAACTTAAAATATTGGCTAAATTGGATTATCAAATGAAGAATAGCGATTTTAGTTATTTTGTTGTAATAAATTCAAAAATACTGTACTTGATACTTTAGGACTTGAAACTTGCACGTAACTACGTAAGTACCTATATTATTATATTTAACTGTACACAACGAAATTTTCATAATCTTTAGATTGGTTTTAAGCTACCTAGATATTGCTTATTTATACCACGATTCTATTCACACAATTTTACGATAAGTCGGTATTGACCGGGAAAACGTTGTATTGCTCTTAAAGAATTTTGTTTTTCTGTGGCGGCGGCACCTAACCAAAACAAAGACCAACTGGTGTAATACTCATATATGTAAATAATATATCAGTATGGATTCAATAGCTTTTGTGGTTTCCGAGATTATAGAAAGTACCTACTAACAGGTGTACAATAATTTATACATGTATACATAGAAGTATAGAAGATAAATAAATAATACTTACTAATATACGATTAGGTACTATTGTAATAATCAAGTTTATATTATGTTACTGTCCCGCCCGGCGTTGCCCGTGCCAAAGATTTGTTTTTGTTTTTATAAATATATATTTGAAAAAAAATTTGTAATATTATGCCTTATTTATACTAATTTATTTTAATAGTAATATAATATTAAACCAATGGTGACCATATATAAATAAACAAAAAAAAATATTCGATTTGCTTGAACTAAAATAAAATATGTGTGTGAGCTGCTACCCTATTGAGCCAAGGGGGCCTATTATGTGGTGCAGGGGGTGACATGTCACCCCTCTAGACAAATGTGAAATGATAGTATTTTTTTTTAACTGTAAATAATAAACTATTTCTACTGATGATATTATACTACATGACATTACTTAGGTACATCGTTTATGTATATTATACATCTATTATCTGTTATTCAATAAAAGCAATTTTGTTGGTTCTTAGTGTTTTTTTTTTGATCTTGTCACCCCTCTAGATTCTAATTGATGGACGCCCTTGCCTTCAGCTACCTATAGCCTATAGGGGTTGAAATAATAAGCTACAAATACTCCAGATCTCAAGGAATTTATTGATATAGCCATATAGGTAGGAAGCTTTTATTTAAAACGATTCCGTAGTTTAGGGGTCTGAGTAATTTATAGGGATCTGAGACAGTTTAAACCAGGTACCTAACTTAAAGTGCTTTAAAGATATCAAAAGTGAGTATGATAGTATGTTTTTTCCCAAAAGGCAACTTCATATAAAATTAAATTAAATTAAAACGTTTAAAACATTTATTGATGATAATATGGCCAATTAATCTAAGTTTATATGATAAAACTAATGCAAATTATAATTGAGTTTATTTCAAATCATGACCCATAAAATTAAATTCAAGGATAGTTATTTAAAAGTTTCAATTGATTGGAATTGGAATTGGAAATGAAATTTGTTTTAATCAAAAGTAATATTAATATATTTTAAGTTGTAGGTGTCTATTAAGTAAAAATATAGAATATGGGTCAGTAAAACTGAGTGAGTCTTCTGAAATTAATTTGTATTTGAATTCAAAGTTGGAAGATCACAAATAATTTACTAGTATTATTAGCTGCCTACCTACAAGAAGTAAAGAAAGAAGTAAATATAAAAAATAAAAATATAGTAAAGATGATAAAATGTTATTAGCTAATAAACATTGATACGGTCATATGTTCCAGATTTCATTAATTTGTGTCCTTCAAGAGCGTTTGAACAGCTTCATTGAACAGGTCTGCCTAAGGGCTAGATAGTTATACTATTTTATTAATATTTTCTTTGTGCATATAAAACAGTGTAAGATAAACAGAAAATTCAAACTACTTTCATTTTCATAAACATGATTTTCAATATTTTGTAGATAAATATAATTGAGTTTGAATTCGTTAACTACTTTGATGTTGTAAAATAATATTATTATGCTAGATATTAATTATAATGCTTTTATATTTTAGAATAACTCAACAGAATAATTCAACTCATAAATTTTAAAAGCTAAAATATGGACAAAATATAATATTTTTAATTAACATTTTAAGAGACCAAAGTAAATGAATATACAACATAGATATTTTTAATTTTTGCACTGTACCTATTAATGCCTGTACTTATGTTTAAATAGTTTGTGTATTCAAACAAATTTAATAAAATGCCAGGTTTGAACAACCCACGGTTCTCAAGAGAATTTAGAAGTTGAAAGGTTTGAATTAAATCCTTTTTTAATTAAAATAATTTATTTAAACAACATAATAGACTTGTCATAACAAATACCTAGATAAACTAAAAATTTATTAAACTTTGAATTTTATTAACAGTATTCATCTAGTGTTTGTTTTTACCAATACTTAATAATAATATCATACTACACAGTTTAAGTTCAATTTTAATAGTTGTAGTTTTATATAATATACTAGCTGATCTTATGCACTTCGCTGCCCGTTAAAAATGCCAACTTTATACGAGACTAGCTTGTGATAATTCGAGCAGTATATTACCAAGCAGGAATATAGTAAGTGTGTAGGGTGCAAATTCTAAACGAATAATATGTTTTATTTGAATTGCCCGTCGTCACCGGGTTCAGGTATAAAATATGTATGTATTGTATGAAAAAATATTTAATTTATATAAATTACCTAGTTATTAAGATGGTTTACATTGCACATACATGAATTAATTATAACTCAACTTTAATTGTTATTTAATCAAAAATAATAATTTATTACAACAATTATTGCACTATTCGTTGCCCGTTAAAAATGCCATCTCTTTATATGAGACTCGCTTTGCGCTAGGTGCATACTCTATATGAATAATTTATTTTTATTTAATTTTTTGATTGTGTACACGCCGATGAGCGGCTGTAAGTCCAAATCAATCTCCATGGTATGCGATGTGCGAAAATTATATTTGATGCATGCTTAAACCTGACCGGCCCAATTAACCAATCACAACCAAAAAATAAAATCAATATCAATTTCTACTAAAAAATTAAGAAAGTTGTGAAGAAAATTAGTTATTAGTAAAACAAACGTGCAAATTGCATACCTATACACATATTTTAATGCACGGCGGCCTCGCGGTTTTCCAGCTACCTTCAACCTGACCTTTTTGTCCGTAAAATTGTGTGTTTGACTTGTTCTTGTATATCTTTGACTTGTAGCATTGCTAGTCCTGTAACTTAAGTTTGTTTAAAATATCAAAAAATATATATATTATATATATATTTAATATATCATCAAATATACGACTGTGGCTGTTTTCCTCTAAAAATAAAAAATAAAAAAATAAATATTCACCATTTTCCTCCACTTTTCAATTTCCTCAAATAACTAATTATGAATTAAGAATAAAAACAATGTTTATGTTGAACACAAAAATAATAGTTATTAAAAATAAACATAAAAAAAATGTACTTACGAATTAATTACAATTATGTAAGTGACTAAAGTTTTTTTTTTATAATTATAGAACATTTCAACAACAAATGAATACCTGTTTAAAAAAAAGAAATATCAAACAAATGAATAATTATATTTTATTTTTTGTATTAATTTGAAATTTCTTCGTTATGAAATGTAATGATTCCATTGTGCATTGCTTCATCGCGCTCTTTGTTTGTTCTATAGTCTTTAGATTTTTTGGAATATGAATAGGTACATTTTATTTTACATCAAATATCTGTTTGAATTTGTTTCACAAAATCACAATAACGAGAGACATTAATATGTTTGGGTTTTCTTTATAAAAATATCGGCTTGATATTTTAACGTTTAAAGGAAAATGGACCCACCAATTTATCTAAGTACGCGGTGAAATTAAAAGTCATTATGCATAATGGATGAAAGTATTCAAACATTTAACTTTTTCATGATTTATTTTATTCCTTCCATTGGATGATTTTATAGTTACTGTATATGTGTACATGTTGATCATGCTGCACCGGGGGTTGATAATTTGCATTCCACGTGACCGATTATGGTCGCGTGCGATTTTTCGGGTGCCAATTGAAATGTACAAACGTCGAACCTACGATTCAAATACCTGCGCTTACTTCCGGTGCGTCGAGAATTGCGTCCGGTCCCCAATGATTCCGCCAGCTGTACGTCCGCCGTGCAGTGTTGCAGTGTCCGGTGTACCTATTCGAAATGGCATAACAGGTCAACTGAAATCAAATGATATTTCATTGCAATTTTCTGTTGGGAAATTCGTTTTAAAACAACAGCTGAACAGCAGACGAATCAGTGCGGACGTAACAGGTAGGCGATGTATATAAATAAAATATTATTTCAAAACGGATTGTTCAATGAAGAGAAAAATAAATAGCTTTTGAATAATATGTAATGTAATATAATGTTTTTTTCTCCTTACATTGTTGTATCTACCTATATGTATTATATTGTATATTATGCATTGATGTGTACACGATTCAGTAGTTCTCAAACTGTGGTACAGGACATATACACTTAAATACAGATGTATTAAAAATAATCATAGCAATATGTAACGGGTTTTTTGTCTTGAACAGTTTTGTTTTAACTTTTAAATCTCCAGTGGTCACGAATTTCAAACCTCAATATTATACGTCATAGATTGGGCACTCAAAAAAAAGTATGAGATCCTCTGCACTATACACATAAGTATAATAATAAGGCTTCAGGATAATAACTTTTACATTATAATATTTTATGTTAGGTTAATCCAAAGTTCTCTGAATTAGGTTAATCGAAAATAATTTGCGTATACCTATTATACAATGTGTAATGATATGCTCAAATATCATAATTGTGTATATTGCTTTATTCATTAAATAAATAACAGTCTGGTTATCAAGCGTAGAAATTGGAAATCTCTGGACACCAATAAACACCATTGATCACTAATGAAAGGAACGATTTTCATTGTTTTGTCACGT